>VNJO01009260.1:0-98403 GCA_008042535.1 Drosophila tani | reverse complement strand
TGGTCATTCCCCTTAGGAACCTGAAGCACCCCGTCCCGGCCACCACCAACCCCTATCATTTGGTGGGCAAACAAGCTGCCTGCCGCGGTAGAGAAATTAATGCCCTGACGGGTGAAAATTTTTGCTCAACTTGTCCACGCCCTGGTCGGAGGGTCATAGGTTCGTAGGTTCATAGCTTTATGGGTTCATAGGTGGTTTTATTAATTGCCAGATGTCAGAATCGAAAGCAGGAAATGATTCATGAGGATTTCCCCACAGTTCTGGCTTCTGTGTTCGGAAATTTCTGAACAAAATCAAGCATGCTTTAGAGGACTAAGCACTAATTTGGCTTGTATAAGTTCTAATTAATCTGGTTCTTGGGTATATAAATATTAAATAAATAATTTAATTAAATAAATAATTTAATTAAATAGTTAAAAGGCAAAGGGTTCTGGGAACCACTTTTAAATTAATTAAAATATGAAGCTGCTGCCTGTTCGATACAATAAACATAATTTATATGCCGAAAACTCTGGATATTTGTTGATAAATACACTAAAGAGAGATAGTGATAGAGAGAGGGAGAGAGAGAGAGAAAGGACCTTTTGTGGAAATATCCTTACAATTTTAATTGGAATTCTTTATGCAAATTTTCCTTATGCATGCATTGCAATTGCATTTTTGCCCAAAACCATTTTTTCGACATTCAATTTTCCCCCATTTATTTTGGCCAGAATCTAAATAAATATGTTCTGTGTGTGTGTGTGTGTGGGTTGTGTGTTGTGGTCAAACATATATATTTCATGCAAAATGTGTAAACAAACGAAAAATAGATTTTTATTTCAATTTTCCATTGGGGCAATTGGTCTTGCTTTTGTTTTGTTATTTCCCATTGCTGCGCTGTGCGGTTCATAAATTCACTTTTAGTGGGAATTAAAATTGAAATTCTTCACTTGATCGCACACAAAACGTGTGTATTTTGTGGCCATACTTTCTCACACTCTTCCGCTCTCAGTTTTCCCGCCCTCGGGCAATGGCATAATCCTCGAGAAAAGTCGCACAAGCATTATCAACTAATTTTACACACTCGTAACCTCTCTCGTTTAGTTTTGGGGGGCAAGGCCTTGAAATTCATAAAAAACTGCAAAGGTTGACAAAGTCCGGCCCTTTTTCCCATTCGTTTAACACCCATTTTCCGTCCACTTTCGGCCGGAAAAGCTTACTTGGCTTTTCTAAGGACAAGGGACAAGTTGTGGTCCCAACATATACATACAGACAAGAATAAAACTAGAAAGTCTAGAAAGTCAGGCCGGCAGGACTTTCGTCACCTTCTCTTTTACAATTAATTTACGATAATTTCGATTTAAGTGCGGCAACAAAAATTCCAGGAAAACTCTTTGGCCCTCGCTCTCTATCTCTATCAAGTGATTTTTCCATTTCCTTCGCTCATTTCCCCACGGTTGTGTGTGTGTTATTTTTGTCCTGCTAATACCATTAAAACTTTTTTTGTCTAACATAACCAAAGCCAACACACAGGCGCACACACACACAGAGTGGCAAGGACTCGACGCGACTGGGGCATGCCTGGGAGGATAGAGTCGAACAATTAAGTTTGGAGCTATGGGGAAAATTGCTAACGAACACAGGCATACCTTGTCTCAAAAAATATATAAATTAAACCCAAAAAATACAGGATATTAAATGAAATTATTTATAGAAACTTTGATCTAATTTGTGAGTGTTGAATATTGCCTGACATACGCTTTAAAAAATGTCTAGTGCATAAAGCTGCTCTAAACCTAAGCCATCAATTATTTTATGACATAGCTTTTCATAGTATACTTTTGGGTAACTATTTAAAATGATTTGAAACCTTTGCAACTCTTTGAAAAAAGTAGCAGAATTGTATATTAAAATAAATTATTTCTATAAACTTTTTTCTAATTTGTGAGTGTTAAATATTGCCTGAAATATGATTTTAAAAATCCCTACCTATGCCATAATTTATTTAATGACATAACTTTTCATAGTATACTTTTGGGTAACTATTTAAAATGATTAAAAACCTATAGCGTTTTTTTTTTTTGCAACTCTTTAAAACAAAGTAGCAATATTGAAGGATATAAGCTGCTAGCCGCCAGGACATGCCCCGAAATGCACCCTATAGCAGCGAACAGGAAGTGCCAGAGGAAGAGGAACTAGTAACAATGTTGCTAGTTATTAACATTTATAGTTTCGTGTCGAGTCCCTGTCTATGTGGCTTTTTCTGTCTCTGTCTACCTCACGCCTTCTCTTTGCCCCGTCTGTCTGTCGGTTTTCCTCCATTTTCCCGAGCAACTCTTTACTGCTGGGAAATTTGTAAACTGAGACTTTGCCAGAGCCAGAGCCAGAGCCAGCGCCAGAGTTCATTTTAGGACTCTCGGACTGTGCGGGCACGTGACTTTCAAACTTGCTACAAAGTTTGACAACAAAAAAGAAAGCCAGGAAACGCGTTCCATTTAATGAACTTTCCTTGGCCCGCGCAAACTCGCACACCTCGTCCATATGCAAATCGATTGACACACACCGAAATTACAGTGAGAGCTGCACTAAATTTAATTAGGCTAAGTGCAGTGTAAATCAATGGGAGGCAGAGGCAGAGGCAGAGGCAGAGAGAGAGCCAGAGCCAGAGCCAGGTGAGGAAGATAACATTTACCCCAGGCTCGTTTTAATTAAGGAAACAAAAGTCCTTTGCCTCTGGCTCTGCATTTCTTTCTATTTTTTTTTCCTCCTCCTTTCTGCCGCGTGTCTGTGCCAGCCAAGTTCTAATTCCTCCACTGTGGTTGTATCGATTTTGCTAACCAAAAAGCAGCAGCAGGCCAGGCCAGGAAAATAACACAAACATGGAAGGGGAAAACAAAACCAAAAACCAAATAAAAAACACAAAAATGGAGGAAAAATAAAGAGAGAGCGTGCGTTGCACCTGGGCAAGAAAACGGGGCTTAGGCTAATGCCATATATAGTAGACGGAGCAACTATGTAGCCCAAAGCCCAAAGCCCGTGGCACAACGCGATTTTTATAGACCCCGACGACTCGGGAGCCGCCGCCGACATTCGCGCATTTTTATGCTAATTTTTATTGCTCATTTTTACTGTTGCTTGTTGTGGTTGCTCTTGGCACTGCCTCAGCCGCTGCTCCTGCTCCTACTGCCATTTGAATTAATTTTATTTAATTTGTGATTGTTTTCCCTCTGCCGTCGCTGTTTATTTACTTTTGCTTAATTTGACGCTGAGCCTCTGCTGGCCAAGAGTATTTATATAGCGGCCCCCGCAAGAAAATCTTGAGAGAAGTGCTTTCCTTTCCTCTAAAATAGAATCCTGAAAGAATTGAGAGAAGTGCTTTTCTGCTTCTCTAATATAAAATCGTGAAAGAAATGCACAGAGACAACGCGTTTGAAAAAGTCACGCGTTTGAATAACATTCGAGCTTCGAAAGTTTGCAATTAATTGCAGTTACATTCGAATGACCCCTTTTCGCCGGGCAAAACTTTTCATTTGAATATTTATTAAGCTGCCTGATTGGAAAACTAGTAGTTGCTCCGACTCCGGCTGCATAATTGAAATGCATCCACTGGCTTCGTCATGGCATTTCGAAGGGGATCGGGCTTGCTGACCAAATGCTAATCGATTCCGAAATGCGATTCGAAATTCTATTTAAGCATTAATGGCATTTTTTGTCCTGGGGGGACAACAAGGGGACTTCAACAAAAGGACGAGGAGAAAAACGAGTAAACCGAGAAAAGCGAGCGAAAACGAGCTGAAATGTGCGTGCTTTCCAGCGCCTTGAGTCAGCTTTAGAGTTGCCTGTTGGGTTTTAGCGATTTTCTGCATGATTTCGCAAAGAATTTTCACGACGCCACTTGGCACAAGGCGGCATAAGGGGGGATTGTCTGGGGTGGAGGAAGAGGCTCTTGGAAAAGCCGTTGGCTTGACGAGCATACTCTAGACTTAGTGGGGGAATAAGAGTTTAGATATCAAAGTCTCAGAGGTTTGCCAGTGCTTTAAAATGGGTTTGTGCCAGCAAGGAAATTTATAAAAATTTTTATTGACAAAACATTTGTCTTTAATATCCTTAATATGCCTGACTTGCGTGACTTTATAAATATAAATGAACATAAAAAATCACAACGTTCTGCGCATAAACTTCATGTTCCTATACGCGTATATGTATGTAAATATTTCCCTCTGTTTTGTTTAATTTAAAATCTCACTATATACATATGTGTAACTCTATATTTTTACGGTCGAAACGTGGTGAGCATATAGAGATTTCGGCTTGTCGCTCCCATTTTGCCAGCCTGTTTATTGCCATTTTATTCTTTTCATTTTTCTCTCGCTCGTTTGGCTCGCACGGATTTGGCTTTCGCTTGGAGCCAGCACCGAATTTTCTTCCCACCCCTCTCTCCACCCCGCGCCGAATTTTCTCCCGCGGCAGCTGAATTTCCCAAGCCACCGCCAAGAGAGAGCAGCAATTGTAACAATTTTGTGCCGCTGCTGGCGGCATCCTTTGATGCCCGTGGCCCCGCTGTGCGCTGTCTGGCAGGATAATGCGAACAAGTGGATGAAAATGTTTGACACGGAACACGGAGCCAGGAGCAAGGACCAAGGAGCAAGGAGCAGCGGGGGTCGAGCTTGCAGTCCTTGCCACTTGCTCCTTGCTACTTGCTCGGTGCTCGGTGCTCGGTGCTCGGTGCTCGATGCTCTCCCTGCACCCCGTTTTGTGTACACCGTGCTGTGGCCTCCTGTCTTCTGGCTGCTACTTCCGCTTCCGCTGCAGCAGCAGCTGCCTCTTGTTTGGCCTTTGGGCGCAAATTTGAAAATAATTCACAGTGACGTCAGGCGGCGTCATATGTTTATATAACACCACCAGCAACTCTTTTCGCCTTTTCGCCGAGAAGGCAGAATCCGGCGGCCCACAATGCGTATGCTTGACCTTCAAATTGGCTTCAAGCGGCCGCAGATCAATAAATGCTCTCTCTGCCCAGCCTTTGGTGCCTGTTTGTTATATTTCTGCTGCTTGTTGAGTCGTAAAAAGAATTACGAAAAAAAATACAAAGAAAAGCAAGAAAAAAAACAAGTAAAATGGAAATGGAAATGGAAGTGGGAAAAAAAAAGAGTGAGAGCCGAGCAAAAACGGAAAAACCAAAAAAAAAAAACTGTAAAAAGCCGGGGCCACAAAATGCACAAGGAAAAAAGAAAATAAAAATTTGAAGTGGAAGCCTACAAAAAAGGAAGAAAATTCAGGAGAATATCGGAGAGTGTGTGTGCTGCCTTTGTTTGTGTTTGTTTCAAATTAAAATCACGCAGCGCACGTGCAATCTACACACACACACACGCACACACCTCTCGCCAGCATATATTAAAAGCCCAAAAAACTCGCCATCGCCGCAGTGCGTAACTTTCTCCATTCTACGCCGCCCTGCTCCTTGGCTCCCTTTGCTCCTTGCTCCGAACCCGAACCCCAAATCCACTGGCAAGAGACTCCGATTCCGGCAGCAGGATCCGGGCTAATAATTTACAATATATCCTCCATGCCCCGTTAGATGAGGACACACTGAGCGAATAGTTTGGCTAGGACAATTATTTCAACGAATTTTCAAAAATATATTAAATAAGAAGAACTCTGATTTAAAACCAAGGAAAATAAGAGGGATTTTATATTTTTAAAACTTAAGCCAAACCCGGTTTGGTTTTCTTACAGTGCCTGTGTAACCGCAAACATATGCGCATAAATATATATACAGACATAACCAAGTTAGCAATTGGGCCAAAACTAAATGGGCAAGCATGGCTGAAAGGACGACTGAGCACCGACAGAGTTTCCAATTGGAGCCAAGGATGGAATTCGAAATGGGGGAAGAGAGAGAGTGCTGGCCACATTCAATCAGCAGCTTGGATTCTCCGCAACTCTTCGAGGCTCTTCAGATTCTCCAGGCCACAGCCACTCGATAAGGCGGAGACAAAGCCAGGCATTAGGAGAGGCTTAGTGAGTGTGCTCCCAACCACTTAACCCACACACTCTGGTTAGCGATTGAGTCAGAGTCGGCGTCGGAGTCGGAGTCAGAGCCCGAGTTAAGCCTACCAAAAAGGCGGGCAATGTGCGTGCGAATGGCCTCGAGTCTACTGCCACCCTGCCCCACAAGGGGGACTCCCCATCCTCTCCACGCTCGCATTCAACCACAAACTGCTTTTGTTTTATGATGTTTCACTTGCCAGTTGTTGCTCAAACTCAAACTGGCTCACTGGCTCACTCGCTCCCTCCTGTTGCCCCAGCTGTTTGCATGCAAAGTTCAATCAAAATAAATCAGTTGCCTAGAACATTACAAAGGGCAAGGAGTGGATAAGGGTTAACACAAGGCTGAGCGCCTGTCGAGCGCCGTCACGGCACATCCCTTCCTCCGATGCCTCCTCAGCCAGCGATCGACTTGTTCAACTCTTCAAGTGCCCAATTAATTTTGGCGTGTGCGAGTCAAACTTGAGTTTAATCGCAAAATACAATAATAACATGGCGCAAAAAAATAAAAGAAAGCAGGAGCGGCGCGGCGCGGAAACAAAGGCAAGGAGCCAACACAAAAGAAGCTTGGAGCTTAAAGGACGAGGCGCGAGAATAAAAACCTCATATGGAGGCCTGAGAGCTGAGCAGAAAGCGCGCGCGGAGGCCAACTAACTAATTTCCGTCAAGCGCTGCCCCACTAAACTCAAACAAAAGGCTAGTAAAGTGGCTGGGAAAGTAGTTCTAGTTACCAAAAAAAAAAAAAGAGAAATTGGAGGATCGAAGCTGAGGCTTACTTCCTCTGTAAATTAAACTCTGTTCATTTTGTGTACGACCTCAATTTGGTGTTGATCTTTGGGGGCTTAATGCATATATTAAGGCTCTCTTGGCAGCACAATGCCTCAGCTTGAACCCATTTATTTGCACATTCTGTAGTCTTTGGCTTTTAGCTTTAGCTTTGATTTTAAGTTTGATTTACAATTGGCCCCAAAATTGGGTCAACTTGTTTTCCTTTTCGGGCTCCGGCCTCAGTTTTTGACGGCGCCAATGCGTCGTATGAGCAGCTCTCTTTCGCTTCGCTTAGGCTCCTTTTTTGGCTCCTCTTTGGGGCCGAAATGGGAAGGGAAATGGAAATGGCAATGGTAATGGGTAATGGGGTAATGGTAATGGGAATGGGAGAGAATGGCCAATAGGAATTGAAGTTGCTTATGTAAGCACAAACTCCACTCCTACTTCCCGCTCCTTCCCTCACCTCCTGACTGGGGTGAAATATTAATTAACTCGAGCCTGCAGCCCCCCACTATGGATGCCTCCGGTCTGGGGGCTAGAGCCTCCTGCAACGGATTCGAGTGCGGATTCAAGTGGCGCCCCCAAGGCAAATTATGTTGGCCGTGTCCGGGTCCATTTACCGTTTGCCAGTGCATTAATTAAGGTAAACAAACAGAGGTGGCTCTGGCTGGCTCTGGTGGATGGTGGAGAGCCCAGCTAAGGCCTAGCTGATCTCAGCTGAGCCTGAGCCTGAGCCTGTGTTGCGACGCGACGAACGGTGCCTTAATGGCTTCCTTAAGCTCCTTTAAACACCTTTTAAATGGAGTTTTTTCCTGAAGTTTTCTGAAGTAGAGTTAAAAAAATGTAAAAAAAATTCACATACACTGAAGCACCGAAAAAAAAACAAGAATCACGCGCGGCAACGCGGCACGCACATCCTTTTTTTTTGAAGGAAGTGGGAAGGCGGAGTTTCCCAAAAAATAACAAAAAAAAAAGATATTAAAGACTGGAGTTAAACTCCAATATTCTCACTCACTGGCTGACTGGCTGACTGATTGACTGATTAACTAATTGACATTTAGACTGACTGATTGACTGACTGACTCACTGACTGACTGACTGACGACAGTCGCCGCCAAGCGCGGAACGCGTTGCACGATTACGTTGTGACGACGTGACTGCGACTGCGACGACTGAACCGAACTGCGAGGCGCTGCAGAACCAGAACCAGCAGCACTACCACTGGCAGTGGCAGAGCCACCAGCACCAGCGCCGCCACCAGCCGCAGCCGGAGCCGGAGCAGTCCCAGCACGAGCGCCACGAGCGCCACGAGCCCCGCCGAGCCACCGCCGAGCGGATGCCGAGCTCCGAGCCGAGCTCAGCACGAAGTGAAACGAAGCGAGCACGTGCGATTTGCTGCATTGGCCAGTGGATCGGCGCTGGTGGGGCAGGGATGTGGCAGGGATGTGGAGTGGCGTGGCCTGGAGTGGACTTCGAGTTCCCAGAGCTGCACTCCGACTCCGACTCCGAGTCCGACTCCGAGTCCGCGTCTGGCGCCTCTGCGTGTTGCGTGCTGTGGCAGGTACCGCTACCGTTCGCCTGTTCCCGCTCCTGGCTCTGGCCAGAAACTGGGCAAACGGCAAATAGTTTTAGTGCCACTTGGCACGAACACGGCCAGACCAAAGCGGGCCCAAAAAATACAACAAAAAAGCCAGCCAGCCAGCAGCCGCAACAACAAAAGGTACAAGTGAGTGAACATGGCTAAGCAAGAAGAGCGGGAACACACAGGGACACTGGCGACACTCGGGCACCGGCCACGCCGAAGGGCCAAAGAGGGAGCCTGCAGGGTGTCAAACAAAGCAAATGCCGCTTGGGGCCGCTGAGGCGGCGGCCAGAGGCAAAAATAACCAAAACATGAAGAAAACTAGGTGAAAACTGTAAATGAACCAAACACACACACACAGCCCAAAGGGAGCCAGAGAGAACAAGTGAAAATCGAACCGAAGGAGAAACCACAAAAGCCATAAGCCCACTTGCCCCAGCCACCGCCACCTCCATCTCCTTCCCGTGGCAAGGTGTGCTGCTCTATTATTAATGGTGGCTTTAAAATGCCGCCGGGCTCGTTATGCTCCCTGAGCCTATTTCCTCGCCCCTGCCTGCCCCTACGATCCTCTGTTCCATTCACTTGATTATAATAATGCGAATAACTGCACACACACGTGAAGTTAACGCAAACACACGGCCATATATACGTGTCACGTGTGCACTTGAACGCTTTCCTGCCAGTGAGGGACAGCGTGGCGTATGAGTAATGCAATTATTAATAAATAAACACATGCCATACACTCTCACTCGCACACACACACACATGTGACAGCGCGCGCGCTTGAGAAAATTTCAAATGCATCAAAAGTGTAGGTAAGAGGGAAAGCTCTGTGTTCCCAGCTTTGTGGAAAGCTCAGGAGGGCGCCAGTCACTCGGCCTGAAAGCTTCATTAAAATACAAATTTCTAGCCGCGACACAGGAGCCAAGCTTGAAAGCTCGCCAGCTTTAAGTTTCTGCTGAAGAAATAAATAAAGCTGGAGGACCTCGCTAAGAGAACCAGTCAGAGAATTCAAAAACTACCGGAAAACACTCGAAAAAATAAAGATAGATGTAAAAATAGAGGAAACTTCATTTGGAATTTGTTTTGTTCTACTTTTCATTAAGTTTGTACTGGAAATAGTCTGAAATGGATTCCAAAATTGCTCACTGATGCATTTAGTGAACTAAGATTGACTTTAAATATTTTTCAGAAGCTTTCTGTTTAATGTTTCTGACCGACACATTGATTTTGATCGAAAACTTCGTTGCTTTATATCGAAACTTTTCACCTTTATCGAAAACTTTTGTTTTTAATCGAAAACGTTGATGCCTTATTAAAAAACTTTCACGTTTTGTTCAAAACATTGATGTCGTATTGAAAACTTTTGTCTCTTATCAAAAGCGTTGATGTTTTTTATCGATAGTTTCGATATTTTATCATAAGCTTCATTGGGTTTCGAGCTCTTGTATGTATGATGTAAAGAAAATATCACGAAAGCACTTTCTGAACTAAGATATACTATAAAATAATTTTGAGAATGTATAATGTATAATGTATAATGTTTATGGCCGACACATTGATTTTTATCGAAAACTTTGTTGGCTTATATCGAAACCTTTCACGTTTATCGAAAACTATTGTATTTTATCGAAAAAGTTTTTATCAAAAACTTTCACGTTTTCTTTAAAGTTGCTATGTCGTTTCGTTTGTCAAAAGCTTTGATGATTTTTTTATCGATAACTTTTATGTATTATTGAAAACTTCTGTATTTTATCAAAAACGTTCATGTTTCATCGATAACTTTGATATTTTATCAAAGACTTCATTGGGTTTTCAGGACTTGTATGTATGATGTAGAGATAATATCACGGAAGCACTTCCTGAACTAAGATATACTCTAAAATAATTTTGAGATGCCTTCTGCATAATGGTTAAATTTAAGGAAATTTTTCCAAACAAAAGGTAGAAATATCCTTAAAAATTCGTACAGGAAAATGCACTAAACAAGTGATTTCATATAACATTAATAATACAATTCTATCTTATAATAATAACCCACTTTAAGCATAACTTAATTAAATATCCATAGAAATGTTTTAGATAATCTTAGCTTAAGGGCTTGAAGCTATAGCTAAATCTGAGTTCAAAACAAAAAATAAAAAAATAAAATAAATAAATATAATTCAAACTGAACCTTTACTTTAAATTCCTTATGTATGGTGAAATTGGCTCAATTGTATTTTCTTTCTGGTTCTCAAATACTTCGCATAATCTCTTACCCTCAAAATCCATTAAATATTGCAAATTAACTTTAATTCTTTCACTTACCTGAACAAGTGCAACGTTTCATCAAAGTCGTCAACGGTCATCGCAAATGAAGATTGCAGGTTAGCAGGTAACAAGACAGGGAAAGAGATGGAGAAGGGTATTAGCAACAGAATCAGATATTTTATATACTTAGTCACAATACTTAGTTACAAGATATGATTGCTTTAGATACTAGATACAAGTGCCAAGCAAAGGCTTTTGGGGCGGGCAAACAAGGCGAAACAAGAAGCAGCGAATATATATAGCGATATATATATATATGTATACAATATATAGAATATATATAGTAAAGAAAAGATATGGCTTTGATTTGCCCCGAGAGCTGGTTGAAACCTACAGCTTGATCGTTGGAGTCTTGGGTTAGCATAGTTAAGTGTTTACATTTAATATTTTTTGGATAGCTCCAAGTTTAGTAGTTCCTAACACTGAACAACACACACACATATTTAGACACAGTGGAGACACATCGAGGGGGCTTTAGGGATTTGGATTCGGATTTGGATTCAGGTTTGGATTCAGGTTTGGATTCAGGTTTGGATTCAGGTTTGGGGGCGGTTTTTCACTTACCCGCCAGCAACAAGTATCATCTGCATGGTTTCGGTTTCGGTTTCGGTTTCGATGAGCTCACTGAATCCTCGTCAATATGTTTCGATCTCTGTGTGTGTGTGTGGGTTGTGTGCGTGTCGGTGTCTGTGTCTGTGTCTGTGTATGGTGTGTGCAGGTGTACGGGTGTGCGGGTGAGTGAGGTGTGCGGAGGTGTGTCTTTGGATGAGCTAAATGCAGCTGCTGGTCAATTGGGCCCTGGCCGCCTGCAGCTGCATGACGGCCACCGCCTCAGCCGCTCTCCCGCTGGAAGGCGCGTCGCTGTTAGCTTTGTCTCACTGTGGCAGCGCGAACGGAACCGGAAACGGAAACGGCAGCGGCAACGGAAATAGACACTGGCACTGGTCCTGCTGGAAGCGTTGGCGGTTGCGGAACTGATGCTCCGTTTGTTGTCTGCGGCTCGTCTGTTTTGGTTGCCATTTGCAGATCGACATTTGTTATCGATTTATTTTGTCACTTTCGATTGTATGCCTATCGATACGATCGGTCGATGGTCATGGTCGATCATTAAAGCGTACTATCAAAATTAAAGGTGATCTATTGGATATAGAGGGGGTTCCTTGCTATAGAAGGTTGCTATAGGTTTTTGTTTAAAGTTCAAAGCTATTGGTTTCAAAAAGAGATTTCTAAGCAATGAGCTATCGATAATTTTTGTATCGATTGAAAGGGGAATTGATTTGTTACTAAATCTGTCGCTTTTCAAGATTTTTTAAGAACTTTACGATGATTAATTTTGAAATAATTTATTATGTATTTTGGTATATAACCATTTTTATTTGAATTTTAAAAAAATGTGATGCTAAATAACATTGATGTTTATGGCCGTTACATTTTTCAATCGAAAACTTTGATATATTTTATTAATAACTTTAATATTTTATTAAAAACTTGGGTATTTGATTGAAAACTTAGATGTGTTATCAAAAATATCTGTATCAAAAACTTTGATATTTGTTATCGAAAACTTCAATATTTTATCGAAAACTTTGATGTTCTCTAGCTACTTTCTTTGATCAAAAACGTTGATATTTTTATCGAAACTTTGATGTTTTATCAAAAACATTGATGTTTTATCGGAGCCTTCTGCATTTTATCGTTAACTTCGATGTCATTTTATTGAAAACTTCAATATTCTATCGGAAAATTTGATGATTGCATCAAAAATCTCTCTATTTTATAAAATTAATGATGGTTTAATCGAAATCTTTAATGCTTTAATGGAAACTTCTGTATTTTATTAAAAAATTATCCATAACTTCGATATTTAATCAATAACTGCATGGTTTTACAGCTCTAGTATGTACGGTGTAAAACAAATATCAATAAAAGATGACAAGGCTTTTAGAATTAAATGAATTAATAATAACAATATTTATTTATTTGAGGCCTCGAGGCCTTAGAGTTCTTCAAGAATAGTATTATATTGTGTATT
Organism: Drosophila tani; assembly: GCA_008042535.1. Taxonomy (NCBI): domain Eukaryota; kingdom Metazoa; phylum Arthropoda; class Insecta; order Diptera; family Drosophilidae; genus Drosophila; species Drosophila tani. The sequence continues at coordinate 85,678 of VNJO01009260.1, read as the reverse complement.
AAATCGACTGCAGTCGCTGGAATGATCGACATCCTCGACTCGCGCACTATCACAATTCCAATTGTTGTGGCTTCGCTCGGATATCCTTGTTGAGGATTGCGGTTGATACGTTGTGGGTTTTCGTTTGTAATTACATTTTACGGGCATTGGCTGCGGCTTTGCCACATGTTGCATGTTGCTGCCGATTGCCAATTGCCGATGGCCGATGGTTGCTTATTTATTACTCGATTATTATTATTTATTTGTCGTTTTTACAGTTGTTGCACTCTGCTGGGCCAAAGGCTTTGCCTAGTTATGGGCGCATCGAAAAAAAAAGGCCTAATTGCACTTTATTTGGGGCAACTCGAGTTTAACCGCAGCGTGTTTCCTTCCAAGGTCGTTCCTCGACGGATCTGCTTCTATTTATATCTTTATTTACACACCCAAACACACTCAGACACTCACACTCACACAGCTGAGTGGCAAGCAGCTGTTTTTCTTTTCGTTTTTTTTTTTGGGGCTGTGATACACAAAAAAAAAGAAGAGAAAATGTGGCAGGGAGCTGCCTGGCTTATTTGAGCTGTGCTCGAGTTGGCGCCACGCGGTCAACTAAAAGCACTCGCCGCTGTCACCGCCGCCGCCGCTGGCGTTGGTCTTTCAATTAATTAATTAAACACAAATTTTCGTTTGCTCGTCGCGCATATAATTACAAAACAAAATATTACGCATACGCCATGGCGACGCCACAATTCCCCTGAGCTAACCGCACAGACAACGACGACACAGAGTGATAAAAAAAGCAGAAAAAAACACACAGAAGAAGAAGGAAATATTAATAAATGTAAATAAAACGAGAACTTCGCACAGCTGCTTTTAATACCAAAGGTGGGGGGGGGGTCTCTTCTTCTTCTGCTGCAGACATGCGCAACACTCACACACACCAGCAGCAGCAGGGCAGCTTGAGGTTGTGTCCTTTCTCGTATTCTTTTCCCATTATTGAAATTTGTTTACATTTTGGGGGCAGCGAAAATAAACGTAAATGAAAACACCGGGCATAACCAGAAGCACACACACACACTCACACACTCAACCAACAATAGGTTGCTCACAAAAACACACACAAAACTCAGCCAATTCATTGGAGAAAGTATTTCTATCCAGGATATACACACAAGCAGACCGATTCTGTGTCTTAATTAAATCCTTTTACCCCTTGTTATTTATATTAATTGTTTTTTATGAATTATGCGGCAGTGGCTTTGCTTTTATCTGCTACATTTTTCGCGCTAATTCGGCGACTTAGCCCCGCTCCTGGTTCACATTGCGTATACGTAACGAAAATGCCGCGAAATGAGCGCGCGGTCCAGAATGCCAACTGCTCGGCGTCGTGTTCCATTTGCCAATTCGTTTCGCCTCCAGCAGCTGAATCCGAAGGACAGAGAGGGAGAGAGAGCACGCTTCGTGGCATGTCGGCATCTTGGGGAGACAGAGACACTCACTCGCTCGCAGCAAGGACATGGACATGGACCCGGCTTTGGCACTGTAACACTGACACACTGACACCAAGGGTGGGTGGAGGTTGTGTGGTGGCCACGCAACGCTGGCGGCAAAGGATGTTTCTCTTTTATTGTTTTTTTTTTCTCCTGTTTTCTGTTGTTTTCTGACCCTGCCACCGAGTGTTGAACCGAGTTAACACTTTTTGGTTTCAATTAAGTTAAGTTAAGCCAACAAACAGGTTCCACTAATGGATGCAAGAGCCAAGCACATGGCCATGTGCACACACAATTATCAACACAATTAAATGCTGCACTCGGTTGCATATAAATCACAATTCCATTAAGCCTAAACATCCGCTGACATCGACAGGCTATAAATATATAAACAGTGTGTATTTATATTATTTATGTTTGGCGTGGATTAACGGGGCGTGAATGGGTATATTTTATATATTTTTTACTTGTATAACCTTTATGAAAATCTATTAAAAATCTGTTACAGCTTGAACAGAATATAATATATCTTAAACAAAAGTCCTTAATATTCCTTTACTTTAAGCATAGTTAATTTAAGTTCAATAATTCAATTTAAGGCTTTCTCCATCTTCTGGAGATAACAAAAAAAAAAGACAATACTTCAATGCCTGAATAATAAATGCCAACCTTTAAACTCATGAAAAATTCAAGGAAAACACTCAGTTGGGCTTCACAACCTCCCAAATTGATAATTTATTATTTACAGCATGCATGTACTCTTATTTATATTTATTTCGCTTATTTGTACAACTATTTATAGACGCAAGGCAATGCGCAGGTCAGGTTAAATGTCACAAAAGTTGGCAACTTGATTGAATTGGAAAACTGCACCAAAAGCGAAGACAAAGTCACTTGAAAAAAATATAAAGCAATGACTTGGATAATCCGGAATTGCGGGAAACTCAATTTTCCAATCACAAAAACACAAACACAAGCACACGCACACTCAGGGTGGATAACTCTTGATGGGCATCGGTAATGGTAACGACAGGATTCGAAGGAACTGAGACAAAAATAGCCAGAGGAAAGTGTTGTCGCCGGAATTGGTAGAAAAAAGAAATCTAAAAAAAACGAAAATAATGGCAATCTTCATGTTTCACTTTTTTGCCAAAACGTTTCCACCGGATGCTCTGCCTCTCTCTCCCTGTTTGGCGCGAGAGAGGGAGAGCGAGCACACACTGTAAAAAAAAGCCACACCGGGAAGAGACGGAGGAGAGGATGCAGCATCCGAGTGTTTGTTTATTGTTGTAGCCACAGCCACGGCACGTGTGTGGCGAAGAAAGGACTTGCTGGAAGGACTTGCCACTCGCCGGATTCGGATTTATATAATTGAGCAGCTGCTGAAATTTCGATTTAAATGCGATTCCTCTCGACTTGTTCCGCGTGCGACGTTTATGCAACTGGCTGTGTCGATGCCACATTTTCACCAGTTTCACCAGTTTCACACAGTCTGCCCTCTACACCCTCTACACCCGCAGCACACCCGCCGCACACACAGCACGCACACACAGCCAGCGGCAGGGAGAGAGACACATCGATAGTGCAACAAAAGCAAGAACAAAAATTGATTACTAAAACTGTGGAAGGACTTCGTTGGCAAACACACACAGTCACAGACACACACACAATGCAAATGAAACTGCTGGCGAAAATGAGAATGGGACCTAAAACGTTAAACGTTTCTTTTGGCGCCACCGGAACCGCACACACACACCAACACACAAACACACGCCCAAACGAGCGACAACCGACAGCCCCCAATTTCCCGCCACCTGCCATCCGCCATCCGCCATCCGAAACTTATGCTTGCCGGAAAAATAAGACAACGAGACAACGGGGCGGATGGAGGACGGCGGACGATGGTCGGTGGGTGAAAGGTGAAAGGCGTACGAAATTCACTTACTTTTACTTTTATTATCCAACTGTGCGACGGCGCTACGTGTGTGTAATTATAGCCAACTGTTCCACATTCCGACAGAGATATGCATTTAGCGTTTAGCTTTTAGCCCGACTTGAGGCTTAGGCAAAAGTGCAAGACACTCCGCCGCACACGAAAAACCCTGCAACGGGGGCGGGGCCAAGGTGGCATAGGTGCCAAAGGCCGCCAGACAACAAACAAAGCAAACAGCCAAAAGCCAACTGCAAACGAAACCGAAACCGATAGCCCCAAAGGGGAACTGGAACGCTGCGAAAATGGTGGCGTTACTGGATAGAAATCAGCCAGAAGCACCCGGAGAAAAGCAAGTAGCTTGCGGCTAGCATTAAATAATTACTAACCAGAATCTTGGTCTATCATAAGCTTAATAAAGCAAAATAACTTGATATTTAATTTAATATAATTTACTTTATAAAAGAAAGCAAGAAATTCTTCCTAAAATTTTTATCAATATTTTATAGCATCAATTTCACAAAAAAACATATTTTAATACCCCCGACAAACCTAGTGTCCTTTTAAAAACTAAAAACAATAATAATTATAAGCCCATTATATATTAATATTTTGTATTTTATTCAATTAAGAATTAAAACAACCATATTATTATTTAGTATTTTAAGCAATTTAATATTTAATCAACCATATAAATATTTAGTATTTTATGCAATTTAGTATTAAATCAATCATATTAATATTTAGTATTTTATGCAATTTAGTATTAAATCAACCATAAAAATATTTAGTATTTTATGCAATTTAGTATTAAATAAACCATATTAATATTTAGTATTGTATGCAATTTAGAATTAAAACAACCATATTAATATTTAGTATTTTATGCAATTTAGTATTAAATCAACCATATTAATATTTATTATTTTATGCAATTAAGTGTTAACACAAGCATTTTAAATATTTTCTGGATGTTTTCCATTAAAGAACGAACGAGCACAAGCAACGCCGATCGATAAAACAAAGTAAAAATTAAAAAATACAAATCCTGTTAAAAATCCTTTTGCTTATGCCATTAACTATTGTGAATTATTATTTGGTAATATTATTCAATATTCCACAAAAGATAAATGATGACACCATACTTTTTTACAAGAAGATACTCTCCCAAATATTTAATTTTCTTCACAACTTCAAATTCAACCTTTTTGTCGCCGTGCAAGGATACCAAAGTTGGGTAGGTTCTAATGACGTTTAAAGTTGGCTATCGGAGCACAAGTCGAAGGAGATATGAAGACAGACAGAAGAAAGACAGTGGAGGGACAGCGACAAGGAAGCGGAAGTTGCGCAGCAGAAGAAGAGCAAGATAAGGACGACGGGCGAGGGAAGGGGAATTGACATTGATTGGTCGTCGGCCAGCGGTGGGCTCATCAATCAAATCGATTGACTCGCGATTGCAGCCGCAGCAGCAGAAAAGGGAGCACACAAGCAGAAAATAATAATGGGAAATCATATGTTATTCAACGGAGGGAAGAAAACAAATTTAAGAAATTTATTCAAGGAATAAGAGTTTCTAATTTATTATTTATTTTTTATTTATAAGACGAGTTTCTTACACTCTTTGGAGTGACTGTTATTTTTGCCATATTTTTTATTAATTAAATGACGAGTATTTTTAAGTTTTTGTTAAAAAAAAAACTGAAACTTGTGAAAAGGTTCATCACTCTCCGATTTAAATGAATGTCAGAGAATATATATATATTATATACCATGAAGAAATTAAGAAATTATGTTGATTATTTAAAGAAGAATATTTATATTTTAAAGATTTATAGTTTTCAAAAAGTAATCTTTAAGAGAATTTGTTGCACATTATGATGTATGCATTTCTGTTTAAGAATAAGTAGAATTAGGCTTCTTCCAAGCTTTTCTCGGAGTTCCATTCAACCATTTCAAGTAGACTAATTTCTTAGCCGCATTCGCGCCTCTGCAACCATTGTTTGTTTTGTTATTTTTTGGAGTTGCCTTATATAGAAAACTTAAAAAAAAAAAAAACAGCGTGAAAAGCAAAGTAGAAGCGGTCAATGAAGTTTATTTTTGGCTGGGTCATAGCACACACAAAGGCGAAAGGCGAACGGCGAAAGGCTGGAGGTGAAAGGGCAGGAATTTGCGTATCAATTGATTTTCCGAGCTCGGAAAATGCGAAAATGCGACTGGGAAATCCCCTTTTGCTTTTTGCCCTCATTTCGCAACATTTTTGTCGAAGTCAAATCAAATCCAATCAAAGAATTCTGCATAATTCAATTCAAAGGCTACTACTACTCGGCCCACTCAGACTTCTTGGCCCTTTATGTTTCTTCTGCTTTTTCTCCGGCCGAAAATCAAATCAATTTTTAATTTTTAATTTTATCTGATGCTCGCCGCTTCTCGGGGTGGCTTTGCGAAATAATAAAAAATATGAATAATAGGAAAATCAATGCGTAAGAAAGCAAGTAAGACAGCAATTCAATTCCCGGCATATTTACATTTTTTCCAGCTCATCCTTGATGGCATGGACAATGAACATTCCGATGTTGTGGGGCCAGCTCCTGCCGCCGCTCCTGTCGCCCCCGTCGATGCCGGCGATGGTATTCCACTTAACCGCAGGGCACAAGTCACAGTGTGAAAAAAATGTGTAAAACTCGAACAAAAATATAATAATAATAACCACAATCCGCTGGCCGGCCACAATGCGAATGGCCGTTGACGGCCATTATCCTGCCAGGGGGGAACAAGCACTCGCGGATCCCGGATCAAGGATCGACGAGATCGATCTCTCCGCCGCTCTCGCTCGCCGAAACGATCACTGATTTGTATTTATTGAAAATATATTTAATCCGCATCGAGCGAGGAGCTGGCAACGCTTCCGCTTTCCGCGCCGAGTGCAACTGCAACTGCAACGGCAGCGGCCAGACGACATCAGGCCGAGAAACCAAAAGACCGAGAGACCGAGAAACCCAAAACCGAAACCGAAAACCAGAAGCCCGCAGCCGAAAATGTTTTTCGCCTGACACTGCCCTGCCTGACACTGCCGAAAAATGTGGAAAAAACCCAGTAGGCTTGGGGCCGCAAAACAATAACAAAAGAAGGGCCCCAGACTCAATTCAAACGCCAAGCGGCAGCGGCAGCAGCAGCTGCGACAGCGGCGGCAGCAACAACAGTAGTTACAGCAAATATTTCCAAAAAATTGCAACAACATGTGGCAAAGGGCAAACGGCAGACGCCACAATTTTTGGGCATCCAACTGGCGAAAGGCACACACACTGGCAACAACAGCAATATCAACGGTCACACTAACAGCAACAATAACAGCGACGGCAACACTAAAAACATTAGCAGCAACACCAACAGCAACAGTGACATCTGCAACAGCAATAACAACACCAACAATGCTGACAACACTAACAGAGGCTACACCAACACCAACAACAACAGAAACACCAACAACATCAAGTGTCACAACGACAACTTTTCAAAGAATTTGAAGCAGCGACGCCGACTGCAACAGCAGCAGCTGGTTCAACTGCAGCAGCACCAACAACCACACCAACAACCACACCAACAGCAACACCAACCAGTACACCAACAACTACACCAACAGCAAACAGCAATTGCAGCCACTTGAGTGCCCAATAGGCCTAGGCAATATACACACTCATACACACACACACACCACACACTCCCATGATGTGTGTGTCCAACACATTTATAGCTGACACTTTGTCATACGAGGCGCTTGACAAAAATGTTATTTATACAGAGCAAGAGCACACTGAAACAGCAGCAAGAAAAAAAAATACACCAATAAAAGCGAAAAAAAAATAATGGTGAGAAAGTCTTGTAGCAACGACTAGGGAAAGTCCCTGACAGGCATATTTATTCTTAGCTTCAGGAAGCGCTCCTCTGCCTTAATAAATTAAGGACTTAAGGTCCTTAAGATCCTTAAGCCGATCATTCAAAAGATGTGGCAAAATCACACAGATATAAGAAAGAGATTTTATAAATAACTTATATTATAAATAACTTTATAATTGTATAGTTATATATTTAATAAATATCTTGAATTCTCACGAAGGCAGAGTATAAATAAATAAAAAAAACAACAATTATTTAATGCGCTTTAATGTACTCTTCCCATTAAGACGTAAAAACCCATCAATCAGCAAATACAGTAATTAATTATATTCCCAAATATATTTATATATATAACTCATACTTTCATTTTGTCACTCTTTAAAATTGAAAGCGTAATTAACACAACAAGGTTAAGTTTGTTCAAGTCACTGATCAGGACTTAGTAGGCGAAAAATATAGTTAAATATTAATATTTAATTTCCTAAACGGGTTCTCTTAATTCCCACGAATGTTATATTAAATCTGCCCTTTTATATTTAATCGATCCTTTTATATTTAAAAATCTAAGCAAAATGTTTAACCAGAGCCAGCCTTTGTCTAAGACTCTGCATAATGTCAGGGCATTGTCAATTCGGATTTGGATCGAAAGTGCCTCGTTTTGGCCAATGCTGTTGATTGCTGTTGTTGCCGTTCGCCCTTTTGGCCAATTTGCTTATTGTTCGCCTTTTGGCTTCGTTTTCCATCTGCCTGCTGCCTGCTGCCTTCTGACTCCTGCCTTCAGCTGTTTGCCTTTTGAATTTTCCATTTGCCTTTTCTCTCTCCACCTTTTCTTAGTTTTTTGTTATTTTGTTGTGTGTCAAACATGCAAAACATCAGGCAGAGTCTGCTCTGGAAATTAATAGAAAATGGGTTGAGCTCCTTGCCGAGAGCACACAGAGGAGAATGCGTGCTTCGGCGATGGGGGGGAAGAGGGGGAAAAAATGGAAAATAAGCCTGTCACAGTGTTGTCATATATGCGGAACAATAAAGGCGACCAGCGGGAGATAAAGGATCATAAAGGAGGCGAAGGATAAGTAGGAGAAAAGTTGGCAAAAATCGCTTGCGTGATTCCATTGAAAGTTTATGACGGCAAATAAATGACAACAGCAATCTGAAAGTCGGCGGCGGCGGTCGTAAAAAAAGATGAACGACAAACTGTCGCGAAATAAATCGCTGCTGACGTCGTCACTTCGCCCACTTTCCTTCTGGCCTTTCCCTGCCACTTTCTCCTCGTTCTTCGGTTTGTTTTTGCTGTTTTTGTGTGTGTTTTCTTTGCAACATTTTTGTCGCAGCGCTCAATAAATAAATAAATGCAAGAAATAAAGACAAAGCGGCAGGTGAGGTCTGCGACTTCTGAGACTCCTGTGCCAGTGATTTGCCTGTGCCTTTTTTCTGTCGCAAGAAATCTTGGATTTTTTAGGCTACCAATGGTTGGGGTCCTTAAGGGGTTTCTTTTAATAATTATAATTTTAGTACTTATAATTATTTTCCGGCTGTTTTAACTTTTAAACTATTATTTCACAATTAAATATGATGGAAAAATAATGATAGAATCACAATTTCCAAAGAAAACCGATCTACCTGGGATCCTTTTCGACCTAGCTTGTTGGCAGCACGTCGACTGGTGTCTCGATGACGTCAGTGGGTCCCTGGGGCAGGTTCATCAACGGTGCCTAATGGATTCCGTAGCCATCTTGGCCATCTAGACTGCAGTGCGACCTGCGACTTGCGACCTGCGACCGGCAACCTTCGGCTGGCGGTGCTTAGTACTTAAGGGGGGCGCGAGGCATTATGCATGCAGCTGCCGCAAGTGGCAGGAAAGGCTGGAAAAACATTGCCGAAGACGAGGCACACATGCAACTTTTACTTTCATTCACTTTGTGTTCGCTTCGTGCTTGATTTGCCGGCGGCGAGTTCAAGGTCGCTACAGCCAGAGAGGTGGGTGGTGGGTACCGCTAATTGGTGGCCCTTGATATAGAGTTATGTGTGTGTGTGTGTGTGTGTGTAAGGCAATGTGAACTTTAATAGCATACTTTCCAGTGTTGGCCTACAAAATCATCCAGGAGAGCTACCAACTCAATAAGGTCCCTTAAAGCAGGCACTGATCATTTTGAATCTCACAAAATCCTAAATTAGAGTAGTATTAAATTAGCTAATAAATCTAAAGGTATATAAATTAGATCAGAAAATTAATTACTTCAAATATCTAGGTCATCACAAGTGTTTTTGCATGGATTATAACCCCAGTAAGTACTAGGTAATTGCATACTTCTAGGCAGCACTTGAATTGCTTTGAAATCCCATCCCTCCCCATGGAAGTTATTCAGCAAAAGTGTTGGTAAATAAAGGGCAGGCACTGCCATCAAATAATTAATAATTACCCGTCATTAGTTGGAGGCACAAGAAATCACAAATAAAAATGCAAATCACTTGGCATTGGGCCCACACACAAACACTCAAATACAGTCAATTTCAACGTGGGGGAGGAGGCCAATGATATTGTTTTTTGTGGTCCTCGCCAAAGGATATTACTCTTGGCACTCAAAAAAAAAAAAAAAAAAAGAGAATAAGAGTACGTATTGAGACTTCAAGATGCCAAAGTTCTGTCGCTCTTAAAATAAGTACCAAAGTGTGCTAGTCAGCTATAACAACTACGGAATAAAGCATAAGCTGATCCTTTTTGGTTTTAAATATTGATTTCTATCATTAGAATATTCCTCATTCAACATTGGTTATTATAAGAAGGAGTTTTAAGGCTAAACACACATTTCTTCCACACAAAAATAATACAAAACGATCGTCTTGATTGTTATTATTTTCCTTAATAAAATCTTGACTAGTTTTATAATTTTTAACATTGATGAATGTTCTTTATTTATTTTTGATTGTTATATATTTTCTTCTTTCCCTTTCTTTCATAGAATTTTCGAAAGAACCAAAAGAGAGGGCAAAAATAGTTGGGAGTAAGTTGGCCACTCTATCGCTTATCGCTGTGCAAAGATCGCCACAAAGGCCATGTTACGAAATTATTGGACACACTCACACACTCACGCAGTAGCCAAAGTGTGTGCGAAAGTGTGTGTGTGTGTGTTGGGACATGCAATGCAAATAGTCATCACGCCGCCACATGCCGTGCACACAAATCAAGGGCAACATGTCTCATTCCGGGTCCCGGGTCCGGGTCCGGGTCCGCTGGCAACGGGCGGGGGTGTTTTGGGGGGCACAGGGGCGCGGTGGTGGGCGCGGGCCGGGACGAGGTCGCCTTGCCGGGCAATTTAAATGGCGGCTACATGTCGCAACGCTGCCGTCGCGTGTTCTCTCTCGCTCTTTCTCTCTCTCTTTCTCCCTCGCTAGCTCCATTATCTACCTCTCTCTGTCAGTGCACTCGGAGAAAAAGTGTTTGAAAATGTCACGAATCTTATCTTTGAATTTTCAAAGCTACTTATTTAATACAAACATTTTTGAAATTATAGACTCTTGAGAAATTAAAAACAAACTAATGCCCAGTGAAAAAATTAAAGCTAAGGCTATAACATATAATAACTAAATCTTAATTTAAAAACTAGCTTCTTCATAAATTATTTCTGTAATCGTAAGATAAGCTACTTTAACAGCATTAAATATTATTTTGAAATAATTACCAAAAATAATTAACCTTAAATAAAACAGTCATAAACAGCTTTAGTCACACTGCTCGATCAGCCTTTGACAGGGGAGAGTAAAAGTCTGACAGTTAAGACTGGTAACAGAGGTTGAAAAATAGTGAGACCAGGCCACGATCGGACCATTGAAAGACGAAGGAGAAGGCGTGAGAGTCGAAAAAAGGAAATAATATATTAAATTAGAATACTAGATAAAAATAATACAAATAAAGACAACCTAATTATTTTTGGTATGATTACGAGTATGTCTTAAAGATTTTTTAAAAAATCTTTTTTATTTAACCTCTCATTTTCCCGATATTTTTTGGCCAGTGTTTGCCTTTTTTGTCGCCCACGTGTTGGCCGACTGTGTGTGCGCGCTTGCGTGTGTGTGCCTTGCCAATTAACTGAAACTGCAGAGTAATGTTTGGGGCCCAGTCAGTACTCCCGATTTCGGCCCACTCCCCTTCATTATAATATTCGCTTCTGTTATTGTTTTCTTGTTTTTTGTTCTTGCTGTTTGTTGTTTGTCGCTTCTGGCATTGACATAAATTCTTTTTTAGCAGCAAGGCATGCAGAAAAAAAGAAAGCACAGCAACAAAGGGCACAGCTCACAGCGGCGACACGCAAGCCACATTAAAGCAATTTCACACCAGTCCCACACCCCCGTAGAAACGAGTCAAGGCATTACATAAACGCGGTGAACATATACACGCACACACATATATAGTATATATCTATGACAGAATAAAGCAAAGTCCTGCGAGGCAGATCCTCGACTGGGCCGGAGTTGAGAGCAAACGCTGATTTGTGCTGACCTACGGCAATTAACTTGGGGCACTTTGGGGACACGGTGGCGTATGCGCGACGCGAGACTTAGGGGCGGACGCTGACTTATGCTGGCTCCAGTTAGACGCGCAGATGACTACGCATATATATATATATATATATATATATATATATAGCAACCCCCTTCCATACACTTTACACTACTTGTTTTATTTTTTTGCTTATTGGCCAGAGTTTCGGAGCTGGCGCCGTCTACTGTCTGTTGATTCAGATTCGGTTATAGATTCTGGATTCGTTTACGGCTTCTGTGTGTCTGCCTTTGGGGCATTGACTTGGCGGCAACTTGGCTCTGTGTCTCAGTCTCATTCACAGTCTCCTGACCCCAAGCCAGCACACAAAAAATGCTGCCATTATTTCAGTTTTTTTTTTCCGGGTTCCACTGTTGCGAACATTACGCATACGCCCTGTGGGACAGCGAAATCTGTAAGCCAAAAGCTGATTTTTCCCAGGCGACTACGCTGGCGAACAAGGGTTAAAGTACAAGCAATTAGTCAGAGACTAGAAAATATCACGTAACTCTCTCATTAGAGATTTCAAGCGATCTGTGTGATTATATCAAGGAAATATCCCTTAAATTTAAAGAATACATAATACCTTTGAGTATTGCCTGAAAAAAGGGCTTAAATAAACTAAAAATAATGCCAAAAACTAAAAGGATACAAGTATTTTTCTCTTATTTGCAGCTGTGCCTGGGCAAGGAGAATCAACAAAGCGGTAAGCGATAAGCGAAGCGGTTTTCAAAGTAATTAAAAACTAAGTATTTGCAGGTATAGATAATCGTTTTATTCAAATCGTTACAACTGAATGAAGCAAGTAAAACGAATGGCAGCGCGGAAATCAATAGTAAGCTATGGATTTTTATTTTCTTTTAGCTTCTTTTATATTTTTTTTTGTTTTTTTTTTTTTTGAAAATTGCTCTTTTTGATTCTCTTTTGCGATTTCATTGAGAGAGAGTGAGGCTTAAGTGGCTTGAGAGCTGTGGGTGCTGGTTTTGGATTTGTGGTGGTTAGGTACTTCTCATAGGGATTCTCGGGCGCCTTCTCCTTCTTCTTCTGCTGGGCGGGCGTGCTCTTCCGGGGACGGTTCATCAGCGGATCCTCCATGGTGCGCGAGGACTGCTGGCGCGCCTGTGCCGGCGGTCCCGGTGGCTTCTTTTTCTTCTTCTTCTGCATCTCCGGCTGGAGGGGATTGAACGTGAACTGAAGGTGCTGTTGGGGCGGCAGCAGGTGCTGTTGCTGCTGCTGCTGCTGCTGATATTGCTGCTGCTGCTGCTGCTCCCTTCGCTCGAGAAAGGCGGCATTCGCCGATGCCACAGTGGCTATCCTCTGCTGCTGCTCCAGATCCTCCAGCTCCTTCTCCCGCTTCTTGGTCAGCTGCATCAGCTGGGAGCTGCGACGCCTCAGGGCTGCGGCATAGGGCGTCGGTGTGGTGGCCACATTGCTGGCCATTTCGCCCACTCCGAACAAGCGGCGAATGCGCCGCCGGCTATTGATGAAGCCCAGTCCCAGCTGGACGCCCAGCCCCAGACCCGCGGGAGCCGTTGTCGTGGTCTGGCTATGGGAGCTGCTGTGCGTGCCCTCGCTCCCGCCCAGCATCTGGCTGAAGTTGCTGTCCAGATCGCAGCTGCTGGCGGAATCGGCGCCGCAGGGAAACAGATATGTGTTCAGGGTGCTCAGCGTCGTGGAGGTGGAGGTGCCCGTTCCGGTGAGGGTTCCATTCAATGTCCCCGTTCCCACTGTCGTTCGACTGATGGCTCCCGTATTGCTTAGACCAAGGGAAGGGGTTTCTGCTGCTCCTACTGCTGATGGTGCTGCTGCTCCTGTGTGTTGCAGGGGCAACATCACTGCCGTGGAGCCACTGGCGCTGCCGGTGGTGCTGCTGTCATAGCTGTGCGGATTCACATAGATGTGGTTGTTGTTGTTCCCGCCAGTGGCTCCTGTCGTTGCTCCTGTCGTTGCTCCTGTCGTTGCTCCTGTTGTTGCCGATGTGGCAGGTGCCACATTAACAGTGTTGCTGGTGGTGTGGCCCGTGTTGACCACCAAGGTGGTGCTGGTGCTGGTGGTGCTCTCATGGTGATTGTTGTTGCTGGCCTGTGGCAAGTGGCAGTTGTTGTTAATGTTGCTAGTGGCATTGATGTTGCTCAGGTTGACCCTGTACAGGCTGGTGCTTGTGCTGGTCGCATTGTTGTTATTATTGTTGCTGCTGCTGCTGCTGCGAGCCGGTGCCGTTGCTGGTCGCGAGATCTGGGATCCGGTTCCGGTTGCAGCGTTACTGGGTTCCCTATCGGCAGTGGTTGTTGCAGTTGCTGCCGCTGCTGGTGTTGCTCTTGGCTGCTGCTGATCATTCCCATTGTTGCTGCTCATTTCTGTTGATTTTCGAAGGGGTTTGTGGACTTGAAACTCACAAAATTTGATTACCTATTGTTTATGACACATTATCGCATAGTTTTTTAATTTTTGCAGGCCTAAATAGTTATTAAGTTGCTTCAAATCGTATTTGAATGTGGATGAACCCTAAAAGATAGTTTATATTAAAAAATTCTAGCTTGTTATTTAATAATTTGAAGGTTTCTCTCTTTCTTTTCTTTATATAATTTACATATATGACACTCTCCCTAGATTTAGTTATATTTTAATTTTTCTACTCGTTCCAGATTCATTTAAAATGCTTCAACTTCTTTAAGAACCCTTGTTCTTTCACCAAAATTCGCACAATTTTTGAGGGCTTTGTCACTTGGATCGCATCCAACTGCGAGTTGAATGCACTGCTCCGGTTATTTGTCGCTGGGAAAATACTAGTTAGCTAATCGCTCTGTTTTCCCTGGCAGTTTTCCACGCACTTTGCACCGCGACACTCGAAAAAAATTGAAACTATAGTCAGGGGGCTCTATTAATGGCATTTAGGCTTAACTATCACACACTGAACTTTGCATACTTTGCAGGGCACTTGAACAAAAATTGCTTGGTGTTTCTTTCTTAAATAATATTTTACTGTTGGGTAATATTTTTTGTGTTTTTTGTTGTTTTTTGGTTGGTTAATTTTTGATTAATTTCTTGGTTAATTCTTGTGTTATCAGTCAGAGCCACGTGCTTAACGCGCCGCGTGTCACAATTGTATGAACTTTGTGCCGCGTTGTTGACAATGCCAAAAGCCAACAGCAGCAGCAGCAGCAGCGAAGTTGCCACACGCACACACACACACACACACACCGAGAGTCCTTCAGAGGGAGAGAAAGAGAGAGAGAGTGGGTAAGAGACAGCGAGAGAGCTCGCTCTGTTAACTGGGCTTCCTGGCTTCCTGGCTGGCCGGGACAAACTATTCGCCAAGAGCCCCGCAGAAGCAGCGCCGAAAAAAAAATTCACAAAAAAAAAAAAATATAGAGGAGGCGAAAACCAGAACCAAACAATCGGCCAGAAATCTAAGCCAGCAGCACCACTTGAACCCCGTCGTATCCTCGTACATGTATATCCTGCCTATAGTATATGCCTGGCAACGATGAGGAATCGTTGTCGTCGTTTCAATTTCGGCCAGTTTCGGTTCAGTTGGGTTCACTTCATTGCTTAACTTAACTAAATGCTGCAGATGGCGGTAACACACACACACACACCCAGAGCACACACACAGAGAGAACACACACAGGGAACACACACAGAGAACACTTACACATATGCTGGCAGCTCGACTTTAACTCAACTCGCAGGAACAACAAAGGCCAAAGCTCGCGAACTCCAACTGTGAGTGTGTGGTAAACAGTCAGGGTCATCGAAACGTGTATTTATTATTTTAATTTATTTAATTTATAATTTGGTATCGTAGTTTCTGTCTTGATTACTGTTTATTTCTTTGATTTTTTTCGCTCCTTTTATTTCAATGTGTGTTTCTTCTAATTTATCAA
Organism: Drosophila tani; assembly: GCA_008042535.1. Classification (NCBI taxonomy): domain Eukaryota; kingdom Metazoa; phylum Arthropoda; class Insecta; order Diptera; family Drosophilidae; genus Drosophila; species Drosophila tani. Next base: position 69,961 of record VNJO01009260.1, on the reverse strand, counting down.
TTGTAGTGTGACCGTAGTGTTTTCTCTACTTAATCCTATTTTTCTTATTGTCTTAATTTATCTCTATTTGATACAGCGGAATTGGAACACAAATGCGGAAATTCATATTTACATAATGCTACTTTAACAAAATGCCGAAAAGCTACAATATGCCAAACTTAGTACTCAGATAATGCTTACAAATTTATAATTTATAACAAGATGAAAAGTATTTTTAAGAATTCTTTTGGTAAGGATAAGAGTATCTTTCATGTTAAACTTTTTCCATAATAAATTCCTTAACTTTAATTATTATCAAAGATATTATTTCAGCTAGAAATAGTTGCTAGAAATAAACTTTAGATTAGTATTTTACTTTCTTTATATCGAGGATATTATTTATTTAACTTATTCATGTATATATTGCACGTTATTTTTAAGATAACATTTAAGTGAACCTATTACCTTCGAAGATAATTCCTAAATTGAAAAGTAAACATTTTTTTATATCCCGCATTTCTTTTCAAGATAAATTCCCAAAATTATACCCTTAATTCTTGTTCTTCTATTCCTATTTCTTTGACCGCCGCTGTGTCGAGGCTTGAGTGAGTGTGAGTGCGACTCTGACAGCCGAGGGCAACATTTCAATTCGGCTTCGTGCCGTTGTCGTCGTCGTCGTCGTTGTTGCGGCAGTCGCTGTCGCGATGTTGTCGTTGTCGCCTTCGTCATTTTCGTAGTTTGTTTTGCTCGGTTGCTGCTCCCTCGGTTTCGTAACAGTTACAGTGCACGTGTGCATGTGTGTGTGCGTTTGCATGACGATTAATGTTAATGTGTGTGCAGCAGCAGCAGCAGCAGGACACTGAGAGAAATGGAATAAAGCTCGCAGTGAAAGATTTTTATAAACCTTAAAGATTTGCTAACCTTTTTACAAAAACAAAATCAAAAGGAAAAAAAGAACGGGAAAGAAACTAATTTTTTTGGTAAGAAATTAAATATAAGAAAGAAATTTCATATTTTAGTTTAGGAGCCAGCCATGTACATATGTACTTGGATAATTGAATCCCCTATGTAATTAAACAAACCACATTAATAATAATGTATATAAGACTTGGCCAGATGTAGATCTCTAAAGCTATAAATATTTCCATATATTTGATTAATGTAATGGAAAACAATTTCCAAAAACCCGCAAGGAATTGCACTATAATTCCCAACTCCAAACTGTGGCAGAGTGGCTGTGGGAGTAAGTGGATTAATCAAGGAAAACCATCACTCAAATACAGAATTAACTTTGGCCATTTATGTTTTTCATATATCAAATTATATTAATTATATTTTCTATCTCATTTTATCGCTCAGTGTAACTCCAGCTAGCTGGTAAGAGTTTGAGAAGCGTTCAATTGAGAGCCTTCCTGGTTCGAGCAAGGGCAATCATCCATACTCCTTTTTAAAAGCACTAAAATGGCCAAGTTATACCCCTCTTTTTCACTGAGAATTGAAAACGCTTCTTGAGTCTTTGAAGTAGAAGAGGAATGCATTTTCCCAATTAATAATAATCCCAAGGATTGCCTCTCCTCTCTGCTTTGCCTAAATCATTTTCCGTATCGCCCCAAAGCCCATTGCCATTTCCCTAATTCGATTCAACACTTGCAGCTTATTATTGCCCATAAAAGCGAAGCACCCATTCGTAACCCGAATCAAATTCAAATTTAAATTCCAATATCATTTTCATATGAGCCACAAGACGATGGACTGGGACGGCCGCAAGGACGAAGGACAATTGTTGCCGGGCGATGGAGGGAAGGGAAGGGAGGGAATGGGAATTGCATGTGCACTTGCAATTTGTCGGCGAAGGGAACAACATGGAGCATATGACGCATACGCAATGTTGGACCATGGATCATGGCCGGCTCTTTGTTCTTTATTATTATCCGCTTCTGTTGTTGCCATGCAAATTGCCCTGGCCTGGCCTGGCCTGGCCCAGTGTCAGTGTTCCGGCGACAAGGGGTTAACAGCGGCAGGGAGGGTGCGCCGGGTTGCATGCCAGGCGACCATGTGGCAAAAACTGAACCAAACCGAGCCAACACTGAGGGGAAAAATGCCAAGTATTTGAGTTTAAAATAATAATCAAGGCTTAAGCGTAGGATCTTGTGGAAAATATACATTTTTAGAGCTAAGAATACGATTTGCCAGATATAAAATATGACCAACTAATTATTATTGGCTATTATATTAGAGAAACTACTGCCGTTTCTTCGCCTGTGTAACCAGAACCGGGCTGAACTTAACTCAGCTGGCGCCGGCAACCTTCAGGGCTAATAAGCAGTCACGGCACGTGAGAAGAATGGCGAAAGTCAAGCGTTCTCCAAAATATTATTGATCAAATGTTTGCCCTGGCTCATGTGACGGTGACGATGGTGGATGGTGGATGGTAGAGCCTCGGAGACAACCTAGCCAGAAAACAAACATATAAATAAATCTAGAAGCCACCCACGGATGCAGCTGCGGGATCTCTTGCCCAGCTGGAAGTCTCGAATGGTCGGATGGATGGATGGCTGAGCGAAACGAGATGAGATGATGACTCCGGCTTCCCTCGGCCAAGTCATCTGCCTTGAAGGCTGACAAAACGATTTGCATGCTAAAAATAACAAAATTGATGGCATTTCCTCCCCTCTGTTAGCCTCGTGCGTGTTTGCTCCACACGAAAAGACGAAAAAAACAAAAAAAACGTCCCAGAGAAATGCAGGGAAAGTCGGAAAGGAGAAATTACGTGGGGAAAGAAAGTGGCTCTTTTTGCGGCTAACTGGTCATGGCCACGGTGAAGGCGACAACAAAACAAAGGCAAATCAATTAAAAAATGTTTCGTGGAAATATACGGCGGCGAAAAATAGCAAAAGAAAGCAAAACACAAACGGAAAATGACTGAAAACCAGGGACCGAAGGCAGAGAAAAACCAGGCGAAAAGTGCTGGGCAAATATTTCCGCTTCACGTCAAGGTTGTGGCAATCAGAAGGGGCCCAAACGAGGGAAACGGAGTGCGAGTTGGCTTGATGGGATTGTTTCGTGCCGTCCAACATATCCGTTTTGCCACTTCAACTGGCAACTCTGAACTCCTTGCAATTGCCCCAAAAAAAAAAAAATCAAATCCAGGACACACGTCACAAAAGAACTCCGCCAGGAAGTCCTAACATTTAATGAACCCAAATATCTGGGATTTTCTTACGAAAAAAAGGCACAAACAATTATGGTTTTAGGCAAATAAAAGTCTTTAAAATATTTGAAGTATTAACATATATAAGCTAGCCGTATAGTGGGATTATAAAAGGTTTTTCTAGATAAAATTAAGGGAAATCCATGTTTATTTTAAGGTAGAAAAGACACTAAAAAAATCTTAATAAATAAAAAAAAATACATTTTCACAATCAACATTAAAGCAAATGCTAAAGACTACTTTGGGTAGAAGATATTTATTAATCGATTTTATTAAATAAAAATAACAAAGAAGCTACCTTTACAAAAATAAAGAAAAAGCTAAGAAACTCTCTAAGCGGGAGCCTAATTCCTAAGGAAATCGGAAACGACATACACTGCAAGCAATACCATACTGCATTCTAATCCAAAGCTTCTGTACATTGCTATAAATATATAGAGAAATCACAACATATATTTACATCATTTTGAAATTGTCCTGCATGACAAACTGCTTTTGCCTGCCGCCATTCCGTTGCCATCATTCCGATCCAAATCGTTTCGATTGACACACACATCGCACACACGCACACACAGCGAAAAAAAATGTTTGAAAAAATTATCAATTAAATTGAAGAAAATGCACAACGAGCCCCTAAGAGCTGGACCGAAAAAGAGTGGGTTTGAAGACTCGCAGAATCTCCCGGAGACTACCTCTTCTTCTTGTGACGCATCTCGGCCGGCGAGCGCACGTTGGGCGCCGCATGCATAATTCCAGACACCAGTTTTGTGGATTTTCGGTTGCCCCCCCCACGCGACGCACAAAATCCACCTGGGCGATGGCGTCGTCTCCACCTCTGGGCAAATCCAAGCCAGTGGCAACTGTGGGAGCGATGTGAACGGGCGCGCGCGCCACTTGAAAGTGCAACAGCGCTGCGGGCGAACACAGTCACAGTGACGGTGGGTTGATGGGTTGGTGGGGTCTCTCATCCCGCTCTCTGGAATCTCCCGAACCCATATGGTGGATGACCCGCTCGCCTACCATGTGAGCAACGATCTCCACACCCTCTCAGAGGCTACTCTCCTCCTTTCAGCTACCTTTTGAATGTTTATCTAACGAATTTAACTGGTGGTTAAATTTCACTTACCATTTACCATTTACCATTTAACTGGTGGTTAAATATATATTTCTGATGGTAAAATTTAACTGTGGGCTATTTTAGTAATTATTAAGCTGAGAACATATCATTCTTTAGGCATCTCATTTAACCGATGGTTAATTATATTTTCCTGGTAGCTAAATTTAGACTTTGCTCAATTCTCCGAGAGGCTACTTCTCCTTTTGTTTATTTGTCGGTTAAATTTCACTAACCATCTACAATTTAACTGGTGGTTAAATATATGTTTATCTATCGAATTTGGTTAAATTTTACCTACCATTTACCATTTAACTTATGGTTAAATATGTTGGCTTCTTTTGTTATTATTATACTGGGAATATATAATTCTTCAGGCATCTCATTTAACCGCTGGTTAAATATATATTCCTGCTAGTTAAATTAACCATTGCGCAATTTATTTATTATTACATTAAGAATTTATGGGGCCTAACTATTCTAAGCTCTTCATGTTTTGTTAAAAAGCGTATGGTATTTGTTATAATATTTAACTGCTGGTTAAGTTTAACTGGGAACAGATCTCATTTATGCCCTTCTTTTCTCTCTTTCCTTTGAAACTGGTAGTTAAGTTAATCATACTTTTAACTGTATTAACTGATCGCTCAGATAGTGCATTATAAAGTCGACTCTAGCACCAGACTTCCAGTCATGCTTTCTAATTTAATTTTCAAACGGGGTGAACCTTGGCTTTGGCCAAATCCGGAAATGCAAGTGGGAAGAGTGCAGCCACAGTGCAGAAAGAGAGGCCTAAAAAGCCAAAAAGAGAAACAGAGAGAGAGAGGGAGAGAGCAAAAATTATGCTTAAACGAGAAGATGAGAGAGGGAAAGGGGCCTAAGACCCGGGAGACATGGGAGCGTGCTTGTTAGCGCATTTTAAGTCGCCGCCAAGGTTGACCCTTTGTCTTAATAATCATCACCTGTCCCCCCCACCCCCCCCCCCCCCCACTCGCTCCTTGAGTGAACACAATTGCACGGCATATGCGCTTTTGGACCACGTTAATTAGCCGCAACGCCAATCGATGTCAGCAGAAGCAACAAAGATATAGCATAAAACACGGCAACAAAGCAAGAAGGGAATACATAAATAAGTAGTATAGGTCACTCCCACTAAACAACTTAGAAATTAACACTTTTTCTGGATAATAATGCAAAATAAGCAATCGACGCGTTCATTGATAATTTATTATCACCGTGGGCACCTGCAGCCGGGCCGAACCTGAGTCGTAAACGCCAGATTCCAAATTCCCCGCTCCAAAGTAAATATTTAGAAAATAATAAAACCAAATTTAAATGCAGAATGGAAGACGAATAATGATTTGGCCGAAGCGCGTGCAGAGCAGATAAATATGAAAGAGACGCAACCAGAAATCGCGTGGCAAATGCTGTACACCCAAAAAAAAAACATCATAGAACCTATACGATTGTTACATGAATTCTATACTCTTGAGTATAAAAAATTTCTTAATAAGATGCTTATTAAGTTATTACTACGAAAGTATAAATTTTATACTCATCTGCACCAATATTTCATAATAATCACTAACGCGACAAACAGAAAAGCACTAAATTCCATCTAACGCGATATGTTATCGAATTTACAATGTAGGTTCGTAGAAAAATAATACTCAAAAATACACAATTGAAACTTTGGAGTATAAAAATTATACTTTGGAGTATACATTTGATATTTTGAAGTATAAAATCTTTACTAAACTCGTTATACTGCTTGAGTATACTTTTAAGACAACGCGTAGAAAGGTTAAACTCTTGTTTTTTTTTTTTGGTGTATATGTACATATACTATATGTAGAGGAGTAAAAAGTTCAAAAATATAGGAGATTTTATAGATGAGGGACTTGCAGTTCAAGGAATTACTAAACCCGAAAAGGACACTGACTAAAGGTGCAAAATGTTAACTAAAAGCAGGAAGAAAGCATGGGCTTAGTTTGAAATAATTTAAAAACAAATAAATATGGAAAACTCAGAGACAACAAATTTTAAAAATATTTTATTTGGGGAATATTAAATACACAAATAAATTAAATTAAATATTTTTATCACATAGAAACTGAGTTAAATAAATTCCAGAACTGAATTGCTGACAAACTTCCATAATGACACTTAAACGTTACAATACAAATAAACAAGACATTTTAAATAAAGAAAATACTAATAATTAAAAAAAAATAACATTTACATTTTACATTTTACATTTACCCTTGTAGCACTAGGATATTCAGAAATAAATAAATAAAAAAATAGCAATGAAATTTCGCGTATAAATAAACCTTAGAAATTATGCAGATCATAACCCATCAGTAAGCGAACATATTTCCCAACTTAATGAGTGACGGGCATTAAAGACACGTTCCCCTAAACGATAATACCACGGGATATAGGTCCATGGATCCATAAAAAAAGAATAAAGGGGCGCAGACAGCGGCGGCAGCGACGGCGACTGCAGCAGCGACAGCGGCAGCGGCAGCGGCGACGGCAGCGGTTGAGGCAGGAGCGGAACGAAAGGGGTCGCTTACCTTGGCGCTTGGCTTAAGCTGCCGTGCGTCGTCGTGATGTGGGCCATGCAGGCGATCCATTCATCGACTTACTCCACACTTTCTCTCGCCCTGCACGTGCCGCTTCCTTTCCTCCTTTGGTCACACTGTTTTTCTTATTATTATTATTAATCTGAATCTGAACAATTGGATTGTTTTTCCGTCTGCTGGGCACTGCAGATATATATCTGGTCGCATATAGAGAGAGAGATCAGCCGATGTATATTCCGTTTTGCCTGGCGAGACAAGTGGACAGACGTCTACGGTCTACGGTCCACGTATGTATATGTATATATTTATTTATATTCAAATGACAAAAGAAATGAAACGAAACAATTTTCATTTATTTTTCACTTTTTTCGCTGGCCGCCTTTTTTTTCCACGCGACGCCGACTGAGGCAGAGCCAGTGGCAGTGGCAGAGGCGGCGACGTTGAGGGGGCGGGGCGCGCACCGCAGTTGTCGCACACATTTTTCACATTTCTTCCACACACACACACACACACAACAGCAACAATAACAACAACAACAAGAACAGCAAACAAAAAGAAATAACATCGAAAAAAAAGAAACACTTACAAAAAAAAAATAAAGAATTTCAGAATATAGGCATCTAGAGGATAGAGAGAGAAAGATACAGTGACAGAGACAGGCAGAGTGGGGGGAGGGGGGATTGACAACGTCATCAACGAGAATGACAACAAAAACAAATAAATAAAACAGAAAACAAAAAGCGACCAACGCGACACTTTTCACATCATTTTCTTGGTTGGAATTTTCACATTTTACTTTCAACGATCACCGCTTGCATTCACAAAAACAAAAATCGCATTTACGCACAGGGGTGGCTCTGGCTCTTGTATCTCTTTCTTATATTCTTGTAATTTTCTTGAGATTTTCTTGTAATTCCTGCGTAATTTCTACACTTTTTGGGGTTTGAAACAAGTGCGAAGCGATCACCGGCGTGCGCGGTACTGAAGATCGCTCTGCCCGCCGGCCTCGCAGCTCTGCCAGCGCAGGCAGTGACGCCGGCAGAGATCAGGGGCGGCTCAAGGGGAGTTGGACAGTGGGGGACCAGGCGCCAGCAAAGAGGCAGCGACTGCGGTCCAGCCTATGTGCCAGTAAGAATACAGTGGATAAAAGTTGTACAAAAAACTACACCCAAAAAAAAATCATCATATAACCTATACTGTTGTTACATGAATTCTATACTCTTGAGTATGACAAATTTCTTAATAAGATGCTTATTAATTTAATACTACGAAAGTATAAATTTTATACTCATCTGCACCAATATTTCATAATAATCACTAACGCGACAAACAGAAAAGTACTAAATTCCAGCTAACGCGATATGTTATCGAATTTTCGATGTAGGTTCTTATAAAAATAATACTCGAAAATACACAATTGAAACTTTCTAGTATAAATATTATACTTTGAGGTATATATTTGATATTTTGAAGTATAAAATCTATACTAAACTCGTTATACTGCTTGAGTATCCTTTTAAGACAACGCGTAGAAAGGTTAATCTCTTGTTTTTTTTTTGTGTAATTAATAAAGTAAATCCTTTAAAAAATATATTAATTAGTTTAAAAAAATATATATTTAAATTTAATACATTTTTATTGAAAAAAAAAATGATTTAGTCATTTTCAACATTTTTCAAACCCTTTCGTGACAAAAATATCCTTCTTATAAATGGCAAACTTCTAATACTTAAACTCTGCGTCAATTCTTAAAAAAAATATAAATAAAAAAAAATTTAAAAATAAGACATATAAATATAAATAAGTTTAAATAATATAAATCTTAAAATTAAATTAAAGCATGATAAATGTAAAAAATGTAGGCTTTTCTTATAAAAACTTACCGCAAATAACTAAAAATAAAATCCTCACATTAATCATTTCATTGTTACCATAATGTTGCTCCTATTAAAAAATGATTCAACTGATGCAACATAAATTAGAAATAAAAACGGCCATAAATTCAAAACAAAATAGTGTGGAAAATGATGCGTCAAACGTCAAACAATTTTTCAGTTTTGATTGAAACTAATACGTCATATAAGCAATATCTACTGTAGCAGTTTCCAAGAGCTTGAAAGTGTGGGTGAGTGTCTGTCCCTCTGTCTTTGTTTCTGTCTGTCCGTGTGGACGGACGGACGGACGGACGGACAGCTATGCGCGTTTGCAAAGTGTTTTTCACGCAAATTGTTTGCAACGTCAACGGCCAGCGACGACCCAAAGAAACAACAGTCGGAAAATGCCTTGTTTATGCGGGGTTAATTATACATAAAATTCTAGGAAGACTCTTATTTAAATAATTAAGGGAAAGACATATATTTGCAGAACTTAATAGGGCAATTACAGATTAAAAAAATCAATTTTTGAATTTCCAAAGGGATCTATTTTATCAGGGATCAAACCTAATACCGATGACGAAAATAGCATCTGCTATTACAAATTTTGTACCGCATGAACGAATTATTCACCGAAATCGTTAACCAATCACTTAGTGCCAGGGCCAAGAGTCTTGTGAAGCATTCTCCAATTGCATTCGCTGAGGGGGAGAAAAGGCTCCCAAAAAAATTGGGAAAAGGGGAAGGCCTGGCCTCGGCCTTGGTCAAAAATGAGTGGGAATCCTCGAAAGATCCGAGGCAGCAACAAGTGGAAGGCAGGGACGACGACAGATGCTCGGCTATTTGACACAAACACCGTCAACGGGAGACGGAGGGCAAATATCGATTACACAAATGGCATGCACAACCCATATGAAATCGATGGCAGGCATGGGAAAAACAGTGATGATTTCCCATTTTTCCTTATATTTTTTTTCTGTATTTTCTGTATGAAATGCATCGTAAATATTTGCGCTTCCGAATAGCAATCGACGCAATTGCAAAGTGCAATTCCTGCACAGCTTCAATCGATCATAAATATTGTGTATTTGCATTCATGGGATACAAAACAGCAGGCGAACCGAGAGATACTCAATCACACGATGATGAAGTGAATGAATTTCGGGGGAAAAGAATAAACACATATAGAGAGATACATTATAGAATGCGTTTATAGCGTCACTATATTAACAATATAAACACACACACCCAGTCGGCCCGCCCGGCGACCTTCACTCGTTTTTCATTTTCATTTTCATTTTCACTTCACTCACAAAGAGGCGAAAGATGGAAAGATTGCGTAAAGAGCCCACCACACCGACACCGCCAGACCATGTTGCCCTGTTTTCGTCAATTGTCGACAATATCTTTTTTAATGCGCCCCCTTGTTTGTTTAAAAGGAATATAAAAAATTTGAGAAAAGCTATGAAAGCGATCGAAGTCTAGCAAAAACAGAAAATAACAATAAAAAGAAAGGTCAGCAACGAACAAATCGAAGAAAGTTATACCCTGCAATGTGGCCTCAACATCTTTTAAAATTCTATAAATTTAATTAAAGGTTTTTAAACTTATGGCTTTATTTTAAAATGTATTTATCTAAGCCAAGACAATATCTTCAAATCATTTTTAAGTAATTAACACAACTCTTATGCCCTTAACTCTTTGAAAGGCTCCCTAACCCTTCTGCACTTATAAATTCCATTTCCACTTGCACTTCCTTTTCATCCTACGACGTAGAGGGTGAATTCACGCGAACGAAGAAATATTTTTAATGCATTTCCACCATTCCAACAATTCCTGGCAATGCCTTTCATTTGCCGATTGATTGCTGTTGATGTTTCCCCGAAAAAAAAAATCGTTTTGCCTGAGTAACAAGAATTGTCGGCTGAGGAGGAGTGGAAAATGTGGGTGGGAAAGCTGCGAAAAGCGGGTGGAAAATGTGGAAAAATCGAAAGAGCAGCGCCGATGATGGATCAGCATGAATGGATCATCCGAACGGATCATCATCTGCCAAGTGTATAAGCCCCAACCTCTTAGCCCCACTCGTTCGCAATTAATTGAGAATTTTTGGCATTTAGTTGCTTTCATTGTGCCAAAAAAAATATTTAAATTATTAGTTTGCGAGTGTGTTTAATCAACTGCTGTAAATCACGAGCCAGCGATTGACGAGCAGAATGATTGATGGCCAAAATAGTGAAACATTAGGCGGTCCAACGTGTTTCTAAATAAAATTCAAGGATTGGTCGGTTTGGAATTGCGCTATAAAGGCTGTTAATATCTTATGAAATATTCACATAATTTGGATCTCTAGAGATGGGAGAGATAGGTTTAATTAATTTGATATATTGGGGTACTTTTTAGTTAGGATCCCAAACCTTTGCTTGACAGAACTGGCCTTAAGTTCGGCTTTTTGACAGATTGACTCACCTGCAATGAGAAAAGATGACAAGAAATGCATTAAATAATTTTATAAATAATTAAAAATACTATACAAATATATGTTAATAGAAAAATATATGTATGAATATGTGTATTGTTATATTTAAGGTTATTAAAAGGTTTTTCAAAAATTTTTAGATATTAAAATTTGCAAATGTAACCCTTAAAGCCCCCTTAAGACAATGTATAAGAATTATTATACATTTTAGTTTCTTTCAGTGTTGGTTGATTCTAGTTGGTAAGCTTTGGGGGTCAGTCACTGACGTCACAGCCACAGTGACCCCATGACCTCCTTTTGCCATGATTTCTTCTTTCATTCCCAACTCTGTTCTTTCGACTTAATGCTGCCAGAAAGGACATTGACACAATGCTGGCTCAAAGGATAAAAAGGCTAAGATAAGTGACTCTTTTTGGGGGGCAACTGTGACGTCGGAAGAGAAAGCGTCAAAGCGCTAAATCCGGGCTTTTCACCATCCGTAGATCGAGGTGAAGCTTTGCTTCGATGACGTCAACTTGAGCTTGCCAAAGGTCAATCGCTAGGTCGCTAAAACAAATAAAAAGCGACTAACGACGTCACAAATACAGACACCCCGGGCGCCATCTGTCGGTTGCTTTTGTTTATTTAAGAAATGAACAAAAAATTTTAAATTTACATTTTTCCAACGACATTCGAAAGGATTATTCCCATACTTGACACCAATATTTGCAGGAATTGTAATATTTTTTTTTGCTTGCCAGAAGCTATATAACTTAACAGTCCTTTTGCTCTCAGCAGTAGTAGCTTTTCGAAATGGTTATCTTTTAAATACAATATTTCAATATTTTTAAACTTGAATAGGTTTTGGGTTGAGGGTTTGCAACCCAGCTAAGCGCCTAGAACTTATAAAACCTAATTAAGCAACAAGTTTGAGGCCAATAAATGCAGCTTTTGAAAGCCACGGCATGGCTTTCCTCAGGAAAAGCATTTCCCGAGGGCTTTTTGGCGCTTTTTCGAATTTCCAATGACGCTGCTGCTGAATTTTTCGAACATTTCAACAGGCGACGTTGGCGCTGGCAGAGGCGGCGACTGCGACAGAGGAGTCGACGTCGACCGCGACTGCGACGGCGACGCCGAAAGGCGGTCAGCTCGTCGGCATTTGTTGCTCCGCAGGAGTTCGACTCGAACACGTGCTCACCGTTCGGCGTTCACCGTTAGTCGGCATTCGGCGCTCGGCATCTGCGGCAGATTGCCCCCATCCCGAACTCGCACACACACACACCCCCGAAGGACTCATCTCCTTTCCTGCGAATTTCCATCCTTCTTTTTTTTTGAGGCAATCGAAACGGCAAAGACAAAGGGAATACAATTGAAATAAATAAGGAAGTAGGGAAGCGGGCGAAGAAAGTCTCGGACTTTATAAGTTAAAATGTCTCTCAAAGTCTTTAGCAATAAATTCAGAAAAGGCGAGAATAAGATGCTGCCAAGAGATTTTCTAGTTTCAAAGCGAAATTAATGCAACTTTATATACATTTGGGCACTTTGAAGTTTTTAAAGATTAAAATGTGCCCCAAAAATATGTAATAATCCTGATTATATTATTTAGTATACATATATATTTATTAATTAATTACTTTGAGGTACAATCCCAATTAGGAAAATGTGCAACAAAGTGCAAATAATATTCCCAAAATAGGTATAAATAAATTATTTAATGCTTTCCACATGTTGTCTACATTTTAATTGAGTTTTAATATTTATTTGTGTAATTTTCATTTCATTTTAAAGAATGAGTAATACTTAATATTCTATTATTTATTTTCTCAATTATTGGCATTTAACTCAAAGCTAATTTAAAGCAAACTAAGTAATAAGTAATACAAAATCACTTAATTATTTTATATCTAAATTTTTTATCTAAATAAATAGTTCTTGCTTAATTAAGTGATTTTGTATTACTTATTACTTAGTTTGTTTTAAATATAGTTTGAAACTATAACAAGCAACATTCTCTTCGTTCACCTCTTTGGAAATTACTTAAGCCTGCTGGGTTCTACAAAAGTTTCTAAGCCAACTTTCTTCTTAATAACTTGTAAAAATGTCTTTTTAATTAATCCCCCCATTTTCTTCTTTCTAAAAACGCATTTAAAAATTTAACAAGAATTGCTGTATCGATTACTTAATTTAGAAGAAGGCTTTAGTTGCTGCTTTAAAATTTATTTTATATCGTCTGCGGGCTTAGCTTTTCCGCTTCGATTCTCAAAACATTTTCCTGTTGCCTCGAATGCTTTTTCTTTATTTTTCTTTTTGTTTGGTTTTTATTTTTCCTTTTGCGTTTGTCCTGTGCGAGAGATAAGCACCTCCACTCGATGGCGTTCAATGCTTCCTGTTCGCTTTTTCCACTTTTCACGACTTTTTATACGCCTGGCGCCCTTATAAATATGCAAAGGAAAATGCAAACCGAGGCAGACGAAGCAAAGAAAACGATGCCCGCCCTAAAGAGATGCTGTCTGAAATATTAGCAGCGCCGTTTGCCACGCCCATTTCCGTTATCCGCGACGGGCGGCAATTAAGAAATTACCTGAAGACATTTCCCACGCCTCGAAAATTGACGGGAGCCGAGATTTTAAAGCGCAAAAAAAAAAAAGGGAGATGACATGAATCAATATTTAAATTCTTGTCGAAGCTGTTTTTTTTTTGTTGAAAAATATATATAAATATAGAGTTAATTTAGAAATTAGCTGAGTTTCCTTAGTTGAGTAAATCAAATTGACGTCTTATTATTTTTATTATTTTTTTAAGCTTTAAAATTTCCATCTTCTAACGTTTATTTTTATAATTTTCTTAAAGGGAGTGTAGCTGGGCATATTCTTCGTTTGTTTGTTTTTTGGCTTGTCGCTGATGTTGTGCCCAGGTTTTTATTGCTAACTGGGCCATAAAAAAGCCAACCAACTCGGAATGCACTTTTGGCCGTGCGTCTGTTGGGGTCATAAAAAAGCCGAGCAGCCTAACAATATAGGTTACAAACTCGCATATATGCCAACTATGTATTTAAGTGCTTTTGAATGCACTAAATATTTATTCAGAGCCATTTATTACCCTAAGCTACCTAGGGTATTTCAAGGATATTTTGCTATTTTTCACTTTGCTCTAGTCGGAACTTATTACGCATACGCAACGTTGGACGAGTACTTATTAATAATTAATAGTTAAATAGCTTAAATACCTTCTCAGTCCCACCTTTTTCTATCTCCTTTATTATTTATATAATTTCTTGGTAATTGTCTGAGCCCACTCTCCTCTCCCTTTGACTGTGCTTGCATTTATCACTCATACGCCACGTTGTACGAGGGCCAGAGCGCATTAACCACAATCAATATGTTTAGCTACACCTCAAATCGGCTCGGAGTGGGGGGTGGCACTAAGGGAGGTGTCACTAAGGGGGTGGGGGCGTGTGTTAAGCTCGGGGCTAACTAAATGTCGGCATCCTGAGCTGACAGTTCTTGTCATTTAATTTGTCATTTCCCTGGGAGATCCAGCTCAGGCGAACTTAAGCGACGTCTGTTGGCTGTATCCTGTTGGCTGTTGCCGGCTTTCTGTTGGCCAGAATGGATGGATGGCTGCCACCCCCCTACCCCTTCCCCTCCCCTCTTCATCTTTCATTTCATTTGAGCTCACCTCATCTTCAGCTTCTGCCTCGGCTTCGGCTTCGGCTTCACCTTCAGCGTTCAGTCAGCTTGAAAGCACTTCAAAGGCCATCATCTTGACATTTTGATTTATTGGCTTCGCTGCTGTTGTTTGCTGACTTGGTCTGCGGCTTTGCCGTTGCCGTTGCCGTTGCCAATGCCTCCGCCTCTGTCTTTGGCTTGTTGCTCCTTCTTCTTGGCCATCTTGTTGCTGTTCCTCTGCGGCTTGTTGCTGATGTTTGGCAGTAAGCCGCTTACAAGTATTGGCCGCCTCGGATACTCGCTGTGTGCCAAACCGCCAAACAGCTTGGCTCTGATGGGTGCTGGGTTCTGAGTTCTGAGTTTGCTTTACACTTAGAAATCCCTTTACAATATAAAGCAGTAATAATAATATTTGCTCTCAGATTCTAGACCAACTCAATATCAATTATTTGATTTTACCCAGTATATTGATATTTTCCTAGCTTCTTGCTTAAATTGTCCTTTTTCATCTTTAACTATTCTTCTTAAAAGTCAGCTTAAGACATTAACAAATGGCTTAAATATTATATAAATTCCTTTCTTTTTCTCAGTTTTTCTCAGTGAAACTCATTGCTGCCAAAAATGTCTGACATTGGCCTTTGACAGCGCAACACTCCCACTTTTTCTGGCACAGCTGCTGGCCAAGTGCAGGTCCCAGCTCCAGGTCCGGACCCGTATTCCGGCTCCAACTGCGACTCCTTGCTAGAATCCAAGTCCGAGTCCTTCTGGCGGATGCGACATCCAGTTAACGAGCTCGTTACGGATCATTGGCCCTTGGGCCATGCCCTCGAATGCATTTTGGCCAATGCAAATTGAATCCGAGCTCAGTTGCCGCCTCCGAAACAAGAATGCGAATTAAGCGACGGCAAAGTGCTCGCCAAATAGGGGCGGAATAATGCCGAGTGGGGGCGTGGCAGCAATAGACCGAGTCGAACACAATAATATATAATTATTTGAGCAAACGCTATCAATTTTAAATCGCTTTGCGGCTGCAGCAGGGACGGCATCGAGCCCGCTAATTGGTATAATTAGTAAGTAAGCTGGAAAATCACACCGACTGGGGAGAGAGAAAATAAATGTCAGCCAACTTCGGTAGACTTAAGACGCATTTAAGGTTGTGGAGGTATGTTTTAAAACATTAAAAATATATACATATTTATATTTCTATATTATAATATATATATATATTCTTAAATTAAGAACAATGTCTCTATTCGAACTTGTACCTTTTTTCTGAAATATACGTAAATTATTTAGAAATATACGTAAATTATTTAGAAATGAGTACACAGAAAAAAAAGTCACATGAAAAAATCAAGAATATTTGGATTGATTTAAGCATGGGATTTCTTAAAATTTTTAAGACAGATTCGGGATTAAATGGTTGAATTAATCCCGATTGGGAATTAAAATGAAATTCTTAAGTACGATTCGTTATTAAATGATTGAATTAATTCCGATTGGGAACTAACATAAAAAAAAAGCCGAAACATTCTAGATTTGAGCATTAAAATTCTTAAATATTTAACAGAAAGCGAAAAAATATTGCTCTCTTTTGGGTTCTCTCTTTGTACTTAAGTTTTTGACATTAGTGTTTGATTTGCCTCCGTGGCCCGTGAATTCCGACACATAGGATCGAAACTCGGTCGGGGTAAAAGAAATGTGAGTATGCTTTTAATGGGATTTATTTACTACTTTATGAGATTTAATACAAATTTGTTACCCTATAAATACAGATTAAAATAAAAATTCTTTCACAATGAACTTTAAGTATAATAAACTCTTAGTATAAAATTGTTTAGGATTAAGAATATAAAACCTAATCTCTGCTTAATTATTAAAATTTTATTCGGGATAATTTTTATGTCTGAATTTAAGAATTTTTGGCATAAAAATCGGGATTGCAAAAATTAAGTATGTTCATGGTTAGATTAAGAACAGTCGGGTTCGGCTCGATATCCAACCTACTTGGGATTAAGTTCGGTACCTTTATCCCGTTTTCTATATAGGAAAGGTTCCTTAAATTTAACATTGCGGAAAATACAAGAAAATGTGGCTAGGAACATGTTGAGCCACATCCTAAGGAGCTGGCAACATCTCAATCTTGCACAAGTTGCTCGTCAACTTTATTGTTTAATAACTTCCCAGTTAATCATCCAATAGTTCTCAAATTTTAAGAACAAGACCAAAAAAAGCTATTTCATTAATATTTTTTAGTTTCTATAAAAATTAGGGCTTAGTATAATATAGAAGAGGAACACGCTAAAAAAAATAAAGAAAAATATATAAATATATAAATATATATATATATATAAATCACACACAAAAAATATTGCAAAGCTTTATCACGTTTCGCAGTATAGCTCATTAATATTCTTTTATTTTTTAAGTATAAATATTATAACAATAAAGGACTTACAAATGATACTTCGGGTTTTAAATAAAATAAAAATAGAACAAAAAACAGGAAAATTCTAGATGCACAGAAAAAATGTAGCAAACAATTTTAGTAAAATATCACAAAAGAAGAAAATATCACTGAAAAATATCATATATATTTGAATATAAAGTGGTATTTACATTCAAATATATATGATATTTTTCAGTGCATTATCCCTGTAATAACCCATCTAGTGTAGGACTTCAGAGGGAACTGCTTGATTGTGAAAATGAAAACTTTGCGCCAGCCATGGACCAAGTTTGCCCCATTAAACTTTGTACTTGTTGAGGATATCGCAAAGTATTCCCTCTCCGAGGAGCGAGAATCAAGCCTGGAGACTTTTTGCCTCCTGAGAAAAAAAGAATTAAATAAACAAAAAATATGTAAGAAAAACCGAATTTCCGGCAGGGCGCAGGCGTCGAATTAAAGAGCGACCAACTCTCTCGCAGCTAAACAAAAATTAATGATTTCCCAAATATACACATATATATAGAATTATATAGACAAGATATATACTGTTCGGACTTTCGATTTCCCCATTGAATTTCCCTAAAAAAAAAAATACATTTATTTCGGTTTCTTAATTTAGCAGAAATCGAACGAATTTCAGGTTTTCCCGATTTATTTACGATGTGCGTAAATCTATATAGCGATATAGCCATAACTCGGGAACCAGTGACAAGAGAGAGTGGGGGAGAGAGCAAGAGAGAGCGGCGGAGAGAGTGTGAAACGGATGCGTGGGAAAGTTGCCGGCGAAAGCGTGGAAAACAAACCGTTGCGGCGGAAAACTCGCTCAGTCGAGCATTAGACGCCAACGCGTTCGGTCACTCTCTCTCTTACTCCCACTCTTTCTCTCTCTCTCTCTCTGTCTCTGTCTCTTTCTCCGCCTCCGCCTCCGTC
Organism: Drosophila tani; assembly: GCA_008042535.1. Classification (NCBI taxonomy): domain Eukaryota; kingdom Metazoa; phylum Arthropoda; class Insecta; order Diptera; family Drosophilidae; genus Drosophila; species Drosophila tani. Next base: position 51,696 of record VNJO01009260.1, on the reverse strand, counting down.
TCAGTCTCCAGGGGAAAAGTGTGAAAAGTTGTCACTGCTCTTATGTATACAAGTGGGTGAAAAACAGTCGCGGCAACACTGCCACAAAAACTGCATTCGGTTCGCTCCTTCGGTCTCGGCTCCATTAAATGTTAAAATTTACATTTTAATTGAATTAAACTCTCAGGACGCTCTTTTCGGTTGAAATTCAGCCGTCCGGCACGTCCGCGATCTATAAATATGGCCTTTTGATTCGATTTGATTTTATTTTCGAGCTGCACTCGGTGGCCATAAATCAAAACAAATCAGAATCGTAATTTCATTCTGGTGTTTCCTATTTTTAAGAACAAGCAAATCTAGCTAGGAAACTAATAATATTTTTAGTGTATATTAATTATAAATTCTTATTTTATTAATGTTATATTAATATTATTATCATAATTACTTTCCATGAAATTCCAGGCCTATAAGGATATTATTTTCACACTTTTCTCTGATAAAATGTAATCACCGATATTTCGAAAACCTTTTTCTGAATTAGAAGTTAGGAATATACAAAATTTTAATTTAAAATATAATTATTCTTCATTGCTCAATATATTCTTGCTATTTTTCTCTCCCAGCTCGCCACTTCCGCTTCCGGTAAAATGTTTCTGGCCGTCAACCAGAGCCTGCACAACAGCGGCAAGAAGAAGCGCAAGCGGCGGTCCGTCGGTGGCCAGCAGCAGGATGATTCGCAGGACGATCCCGCAGAGGGACCGCCTCCTGTGAGCCCCTTGGAGTCGAGTGCATCCAGCGATCAGCTGGTCAATGGTTCGGGTTCGGGTTCGGGCTCGGCCTCTTTGTGCCAGGTGTGCAAGTGCCCTGGAAGGCAGTCGCTGGTGCTGATCTACATCTACCTGGGCGCGCTGACCCTGATCCTGGCCAGCCTGGCCATCGTCTGCTACACGCACGCCCAGGACCAGAGCCCCTCATCGCCGCTGGACAGTCCTTCCTCGGCGAGGGCGTTCCGCGCCCAGTTCCAGGCGGAGCTGATGCGATCGGAGGACGTGCTGAGGACGGTGGTCGGGAGGATAATCGAGAGCGAGCACGAGCTGGAGACCAGGTACGGAAGAGCTCTATTTCTATTTTATTGTGATTAATTTAAGGGCGCCCGTTCCGACAGCACCATTGCAAGCAGCTCCATGCCAAGGCGGGATCCCCTGAAGAACGAGCGCAAGTTCACGGACAACCTAATCAGCCACACACCGCGACCCACCGGAAAGCGGATGCGTCGGGACATCGCCTCCTCGGCGCCCGCCTCCATGCACGGCAAGAGCGTTAAGGAAGTCCTTCTGGGTATCCTTTTAACCTTTCCCCATCCTCATTCCTGTCACCCATGCAGCGGATCCAGTGATCGAGTTCTTCAACCCCAACCACCGCAAGGTGCTCGAGGAGCAGGACACCGAGATCCGCAAGCGGACGGGCCAGAAGGGAGCTGCACCCGGCGGCGACGAGTGGATCTATCTGAATACCTACTGCCGCGTCCCGGAGAAGATCATCACGGGCTTCTGCAAGGGCACTCAGGACTACTGCCCGCCGGCGCCGCAGGGTCCCACCGGCGAGGTGGGCCCCAAGGGACCCACCGGCAATCCCGGCCTGCCCGGCATCCCCGGTCCCAAGGGCAACCGGGGCGATGTCGGACTGCCTGGCGCCCCCGGCGTCGATGGCGTTGGTCACCTGGGGCCCGCCGGGCCGCGCGGTCCGAAGGGAGATGCCGGCGCCACCGGCCGAGCCGGCCTGGACGGACGGGATGGTGTTCCCGGGGAGCCGGGACTCGACGGGGTGCCGGGACGGGCGGGTGCCGATGGCAAGAACGGGCTGTCGGGCCGCGACGGCAAGGATGGACTGCATGGCAAGGACGGCAAGGATGGCATGTCCATAACGGGACCCAAGGGCGCCCAGGGACCGCCCGGCGAGCGCGGCTTGAAGGGCATCGCGGGACCACGTGGTCGTCCCGGCAAGCCGGGCACCAATGGCACTCCCGGCGTGCCCGGCATCAATGCCTGGAAGATGCAATTCCCCAATGGCAGCTCCTCCAACGATCTGCTCATACCGCCATCCATAACAGGTCAGTGGTGGTGGTGCTGGTGGGGATGGAAAGAGTTCCGGCTGGGGTTAACCTCTCTCTCACCCACAGACCTCCACTCGCTGGAATTCAACCGCATTGTGATTGTGGAGGAGGGACGATCCCTGAACTTGAGCTGCTCGGCGACGGGCAATCCCACGCCGCAGGTGGAGTGGCGACGCGAGGATGGACGCACCATCAATGTGAACGGCATAGAGAGTGGGTATCCTTTGGTCCGTGAAGTCAGTCATCCTTTAACCTTTAACCTTCCCTCCCGTTTAGTGGCCTCCATTAGCGGCCAGTTCCTGAAGTTCACCAACATCACGCGGCACCAGATGGCGGCCTACACCTGTTATGCCAACAACGGCATCGCTCCCGTGGCCAATGCCACCTTCATCGTGGAGGTTCACTGTAAGTTTTCCTAATTCCACATATAATTCTATATAAACTCTATATATTTGGTGTATATTCAGTTGCTCCCATGATATCGGTGTACCGCCAGATGATCTATGCCGAGTACCAGACCAGCGCTACTCTGGAGTGCTTGGTGGAGGCCTTCCCCGAGGCGATTCGCTATTGGGAACGGGCCTACGATGGCAAGATACTCGATCCCAGCGAGAAGTACGGCATTGAATCATATCCGGAGGGGTTAGTATTGATATAAAATCTATAGCTTATATAACCTTATATAACTCTAGGAGCTTCAAGACCTCCATGCGCTTGACGATCAGCAGCCTGCGCAAGGATGACTTTGGTTACTATCATTGTGTGGCCAGGAATGAGCTTAATGCCACCATGGTCAACTTCGAGATAGCACGTAAGTCTCATCATAAACTAGGTTCTACAACGATATTTTACACCCATTCACTAATTACAACGAAACACAAAAATTACACCAATTCACCAATTACAACAATACACCAATTCACCAATTTCAACAATACACCACAATTACACCAATTCACCACTTACAATAATATACCACAATCACACAAATTTACAAACTACAAAAATACACCACAATTACACCAATTAACAAATTACAACTAAACACCAAAATTACACCAATTCACCAATTACAACCATACACCACAATTAAACCAATTCACTAATTTCAACAATACACCACAATTACAACAATTCAAGAATAACCATAATACACCAATTTCAGCGCAAGATCCGAATAGCGAAACCCCTTATGTGGGCAATAGCATCAAGGTGTACGGCCAAAGACCGCCGGAGAGCGAGTGTCCTGTGTGCGACCAATGTCCAGATCCCAGGTAACATCCTTCTTTTAAGATATTTCCTATTATGTCTTTTATGTATTTAATAACCCAATTACTTTTAGTCTCTACCAGTGCAAGGACTCGATCCTAAATAACTTTGAGATACAGGCGACTGGCAACCTTAGCTATCCGGGCTTACCCAAAAGACCCAAGAGTGAGTAAAGGGCCTTAGAGGGTTTATCATACGCCTTTATCTTTTGGATATTACAGCCTGCTATCTGTATGCGGTGGGCAAGCCAGTTTTTCACAAGGTGGTCAACGAGAAGTTCGGATCCTGGCTCAGGGATCCGTCTCCCGAGAGCGATAGGGAGAAGACATTCGTGACGAACGAGAACGATCCCTACAATCTGTTCGAGTTCACCACTCGCATCCAGTACCGAATGAACAGTGTGCCCAGGCGAAAGTACGAAATAACCGAGGGTTTCCACGTAAGTTCCCAGCTTAAATTACTTGCTATTATTTTAATTCCCTTACTTTCCTGTAGGGCAATGCGCATGTGGTGTTCAATGGCTCGTTCTACTACCATCAAAGGGGCTCCGATCTGGTGGTCAAGCTGGACTTGACCAGTCTCAAGAAGATAAGTGAGTGAGACATAGGAAAGGACAGGAACGATCAAAAATGTAATCATTACAATTACAGCCACACAATTGCCATATGCCGGGGTGGCGGCCGCCAATAGATTGTATACGACGGACTACAACTACATGGACTTCAACGTGGACGAGGTGGGACTATGGGTGATCTACAGCACCTACAACTCGAACAACACCCTGGTGGCCAAGGTAGGTGCCTAGATTGCAAGGATTCATGGTCATAGTACTCATGCTCTATGCCTTCCAGTTGGATGCGGAGACCCTAAAGATGCAGTACAACTTCAACATCACCCTGGACCACCGCCAGTTCGGTGAGATGTTCATCGTCTGCGGCAACCTGTATGCCATTGATTCGGGAACGGATAAGAACACCCAGATCCGCTACGTCGTGGACTTGTACAAGGGCAAGCTGCTCAACACGAACCTGCCCTTCTCGAATCCCTTTAGCCACACCACCACCGTTGGCTACAATCCCCTGACAGTGGTAAGTCCGACCTCTCTATGGATTTCTTAAAAATTGCAATATTTAATACCTTTTTCCGATGTTCTTATCAGGAACTCTACTCCTGGGACAAGGGCAACGCACTCACATATCCCATACGCTACAATGAGCAGCGTCTTATCTCCGATAATAGTTAGGAGTATCAAATAAATAGATCTAAAAGATCTAGCAGATGATGGAGTCGAAGCTCAAATCTATATCTAGTCTAAGGCACAATAAATAAATGAGTTTTTTTTTTTGCAAAACAACAAAACAATCGTGTCGTTCACTCAACTTCTCTGGGTTAATATTTATATTAAGATCATGGGTGTGCTTGGTGTCATTTGTGATGTTCACATGTCTGGAAATTCGCTAATTGAGGGAAAGTGTGCGCGAAATGTGGGTTGGGTGTGAACTGCTAATTTGTTAAGGTGGGAACAAAGTTGATACAAAATAAGGGAGTCAATATTTACTCTCCGGGATGTGAGATTAACAGAGAGAGAGAGAAAGAGAAAAAGTTCGGCAATATCTCGCGAGAGCGGGCTGCCCACTTGCTTCGATCGTCAAGCGTTTAACGTTGCCACCTAGTTTAAAATCGTTAACAAAAAAATATTAATATTACAAATTGTAAAATAGCTTTCCCTAGGTTATATATTAAAACCAATTCAATCCCATGGTTTGAACCAATTTTCTCCCTTACATACATATACTCGTATTCCCTTTAAACTCCATTAAATTCCATTTGCCTTTCTGCCTTCACTCGGACCTTTCCCTGGAAACAGCACAGCTCCACTCCATTGTCAATTAGCTGCGATAATGTTGACATTATCCGGGGCTGGTTCCATTAATTATGCCTGCTTAAAAATGTGCCTGGACGAGAGCTGGCCTGCCTGCCAGTTGCAGCAACAAGTCCACCTCTGATGGTGCAGCCAAGATGCCAGATGCGAGGAGGCTCGAGTTAATCAGCCCTTCGCAAAAATGACAGAAATGAGGAATATGAGAAGGGGAAGGGCAAGTGAGGCTATGTAGGCCATGCCATGACGGAGCGGAGGCGGCAAAGGCGAAGCCCCGCTGATTGACGGACTGGCAGAGTGACGGCCTGTCAATAAGGGAAACCACCCAAGCACTGAACGTAAAGCGTTTCGATGTTTGGCAGGACTCAGGCACCCTGCCCTGCCACCCTGCCTCATGCTGCATGTGTACACACAGCGAAAAACAAACCATGTTTTACACTTGAGAAAAACAACTACATGTGGTAAGTAAATTTTTAAGAACAGTATCAGGGTTTTACAAAAATTAAATCATTTTCCAATAATTCTTTAAAATGTTGTAGCATACTTTTGGGTAAAATTTTAAATGACTTAAAATCACCAGCAATTTCTGTGGCCCAAATTTAATATTTTTTTTTTTTGCAGTGTGCTTCGGCTTACTTGCTCTTCCATTATTGGAGGAGTAGTCCCCGGTGTCCCCCAGTATCTCGTATCTCGCCAATTGCGTTGCATGTTTGACAATTCAGCATTTTTCGTTGCTAGGAGCTGCATCGGGGTAAATACCCCGATTCCCTTTGATTCGGGGGGGAGGCCCAAGCCCGGAATGCGTTCTCCACTCCCTTCACGAATTGCGGCAACTCTGCGGCAAAAACGCAGCTGGCACTGGCTCCTAAATAAAAGGATTCCTTTTGGGAGAGAGGATTGCATTTTCCAGCGCATTTTCAGGAGATAAAAGGCAAACACGGAAGACATGCCAGGGAGTTTTGCACTCAACTCGAAACGGTTTAAGGGAAACAAATTCAATAATCGTGCATTACCATCATTGTCGGGTTCGGGCCAATTTGAAGGGAATTAAAAAGCGCTTTGGGCATGGTTATCGTTATCCTCGATTTAAAACCCTTGCCCGAGGACTGCCATCTGTTGGCAGAGTGGTCATCAATCAATTAACGCCGCCGCCGACCTTTGGCCTTTTTGCACGAGTGTTTTGATTTATGCAGTTTTAAATATATATCTATCTCTATGTATATTATTTCCGTACTGTACTGGGCTTTTTTCGGCTGCTTCTTTGGCCCAATGCCAGCGGAATCATTTGACTGGGCTAATCCCCAGTTTTATTTCCTCTTCCTCCGCCAACTTGGCCAGGCTCTCTATCATTTTTCATTTTTTGTGTTGCTGTTGAGGCAGGCCCATCTGGTGCCGTTTGTAAGGATAATGCGCTCTTGTCAAATTGCCAAGAGGCGGGGCGGGGCGGTTGCTGAAGGATACGGAAGGCTCAGGAGGGGGCGATGGGGTGTGGGGCTTCGGAACAGCTGTTGGACGCTAAGCTGTCCCACTCCTCCTCCTGCGCTCCGTCGGTTCCCCTCTGGCGCTTTATTCCGCTGGAATCCGCCGGAGTCCGTGGACAAACAATTTTTATGCTTGAGCGGTGCCATGTCCGCTCCACTCCACTCCAATCCACTGACAACACTGGCAGAAAAATCGAGAGCCAGTTGGCTAAGCTAAGGAATTTAATTTAAGGAAAACAATGCCAATTAAGTTTTTGTAAATTTAAATTTGTATGTTCAGTGCACGCAATATATGTGATTTTAAAGAGAAGCCCTAAAAAAACTTTAAATACTTAGCAAAAATCGATAAAAACTATTTTTTATTTACCTTGTTTTGGCTTTAAAAAAGTTAACAAGTTTCCTATAAATGGCTTGTACATAAGTCCTCAGAAGATTCACATTTTTTATTAATACATATCAAATTCAGAATATATGTACATACCATAATACATACATACTTATTTCACAAATAAACCTTATTCTTTGAACAATTCTTGATATAAAATCAATTTAAATTTAAAATTGGCCTTTGAAAATATATAAATATCAATGTCCCATTTTCAATTTCTATTCTCCCAGTGTACTTCCTTAAGCCGCTACCACCTCCCACCCTTAGCAACACTTAAAGCCCCCTTTTTCACTTGTGTTTAGCAACAGTTTGCTTCATTAAAACGAGCAAACGAGCATCGGGAATCCAGTGTCTCCTGGGGGCGAATGAGTACCCCGATCCGAGAGGGGGGAAAGTCGATGAAAATCAGGCGGCGATGGGTGGAGGGGAGGTCACTGTTTACGTTTTAATCAAAATGCAAAATGTAATTTGGAGTTTTAACATGAACAACGTGAGCGGGTCACTGGGCCATAAAGACCCATACAATTTCATGGCTTAGCAGAGCTTGTCTTATCAGAGGAAAACGGTTAGTAGCCAGTGTTGCCAATCAATCAGGTAAGAAAGCTAAATTCAAAAAACAAGAAAGTCCGCAATTGGATCATTGAAAATTTTGGTAATGTTGAAAAAAATATCGAATTTTGTAAATGTTGTAAATTTTACATTTTACTTGTAGAATTTTACATTTTCATATAAATCGACCGATCGCTTCTATGACAGCTATATGATATAGTTGTCCGATCCTAATAAAATTGAAACCGTAATTCTAAAACCATAAAAAACTGATATATCTCAAAATGTATAGAAATACGTTGATAAACAGAGAAGTTAAAATTCCTATGGCACCTATAGGATATAGTACTCCGATTTCGGTCGTTCCAACATACTGCGTGCTAAAGAAATTAGATTATGCGACAGACAGAGAGGCAGACAAACGGACAGACAGACGGACAAACAAACGGACAGACAGACAGACGGACAGACGGACAGACCGACGGACAGACAGACGGACAGACAGACGGACAGACAGACAGACAGATGGACAGACAGACGGACAGACAGACAGACAGACGGACAGACAGATGGACAGACAGATGGCCAGACAGACGGTCAGACCGACGGACAGACAGACGGACAGACATACGGAGAGACAGACGGACAGACAGACGGACAGACATACGGACAGGCAGACGGACAGACAAACGGACAGACGGACAGACCGACGGACAGACCGACGGACAGACAGACGGACAGACAGACGGACAGACAGACGGACAGACAGACAGACGGACAGACAGACGGACAGACAGGCGGACATGGCAGATCGACTCGGCTGGTGATGCTGATTAAGAAAATATACACTTTATGGGGTCGGAGATGCCTCCTTCACTGCGTTGCAAATATCATGGCAAAATTATAATAAAAAATTATGATACCCTCTGCAAGGGTATAATAATATAAACAATAAACAATAATACAAACAATATAAATGCTATATCAAATTGAACTTTAGTTACTGCTAATGTTGTAAATGGGAAAAATGTATTAGAAAGTAATTTTATTTCTTTATATGTAAATTAAGCTAATTTAAACTTAAAGAAAGGATAAAATGTGTCCAAAGAAAACAAAAACAATATGAGAAAATAAATGCACCCCAAATTTTTCAAATTAACGAAAGATAGCCAACTTTTCAACACTAAATCGAGCCCTTCAGTGTTGGTAAGCCAGCTATTTCCTAACCAAAGGCATAACTCACGAATGGGAGAGTGGGATAGAGCAAGACAAGGACAGCTGTGCGACAGAGATAGTGCATAGCAATTACAAGGGCCCAACGGCCAAGGGAGAAGGGCCAATAATCATGGTCGAAGCTGCCAATCGTTGATGCGTTAAATTATTTCTCGTAATAAAGCCAGAGGGCGTCCGTGTCAGATGAGATGAGTGGTGGAGGTGGCGAAACGGGCGGACGGGCAGTCCGGAGGGCAAGGGCCGAAGGCTAGTGAAACTTTAATGAATGACCCCGTCAAAAGGCAGAGATCACTTGAGAAGGCAATAACTTGGCTTAAATGCTCGTAAATAGAGACTCGTGCTGTCAGAGTTCGTTACCCGCGGCGGCAGCTTAATGAGCGAATCCTGGCCGAGTATTAGATGTTAGAATTGCAACTTGACATTGCAAATACTTTTAATGGCTTCAATATTGATTTGAAATATTCCTTTGGCTGGTTAGCTTGTCAGGGATTTAAATTTACCCATACAGCTGCCTAAAAGTATGCAAAGAGACTTTAATTAAGGCAAAAAGTGTGTTTATTCGACGAGAGTAGCTTAAAAAGGATTATACACACAGATTAAACACCAGTTGGTCTTAGTTTAATAATCAATTTGACTATGGCATTAAGACACTGCAATGTTGCTATCATTCATTGAAGATTTTATTGTTGTTTTCTGGACGGTTTATGGGTAAAGGGTGCAGGGTCACACTTATTTATGATATTATTATCATAATGATTCAGTTCCAAAATAATTATTGGTACTGGTAATATTTATTGATATTTTAAAAGTAGTTCTAGTAATAAGTGAAGGGTAACACATTATTTTTATTGAAAGCCACAATGCAGTGTCATAACTCCATAATTAGTGGTATTAGCTATAACTATTGTTATACTTAAGGTAGTACTAGTAGTAAGTAGTAAGTTAAGTTAATAAGTTTGCATTGTGGCTATCATTCTTTGAAGATTTAATTGCTGTTTCCTTGACATTTTATGGGTAAAGAGTGCAGGGTTACACTTTTTTTCTTTAAAAGCCACACTGCAGTGTCATAACCACATAATTATTGCTATTGGTAATAGGTATTTATATTTTTAAAGTATTACTAGCTGTCAGTGCTACACAAAGTAAATAAGATAGCTGTCGAAGTCCTTAAATGTTCTTAGCTTTATATTTAAGTTACCCAAATATCAGATTTAATTTTCCCCTTTTCGGGTGCTTTCAATAAAATCGAAACGATTCCGATCGGTAGTCCAAATAGGTCACTCAACAATCAATTGATTGCGATGACTGCCGTGCCGGGATATATATAGTAAGTCCTCTCTAATCCAGCGCAGACCAGAGTTCCCCATTTCAGTTTTCCGTTTGGCAGCTGTTCGGTGATTGGAGGTTTGTTTAGGTAAAGGAGAAGGAGAAGGAGCTGGAGCTGGATGGGGCTAAGGATGAGGCAAAAGGATCCATTGTGGGTTAGACAATGCCCCTGATGGCTCTCGCCGCGTGCCAGAGACAATGGGGCGGATGCACAATGCTGGCTAACGGGCAATGGGCAATGGGCACCGACTTCGGTCTCGTCTCGAAATAAACCCCGACAAGTGGTGACCTCTGGCACCCCGAATGCATTGTACTTTTAAATGCGTTAATTGAGTGCTACGAATTGTCTTTCGGCACTTTGCCGAGCGCCTTCTGTGTTGTTTTTGGCTTCCTTTTGTGTGTTGTGGGTTGGGTGTGTGTTGGGTGTGTGTTCGGTGTTCTGTATTCTGTGTTCTATGTTCTGTGTGCAAAATTCCTCTCTTTTTTCCTATTTTTTGTCGAGGGGGCACGGCACTTTGCAACACAAATCAAAGTCAAATGGTCAAACGAGACACACACGAAACACTAGCCAGCGGTGCCTCAAATCCGACATCCGACAAAAGCCTTTGGACTCGAATCAAAATATGGGTTAATGGGATGCTTGAGTTGGGACCCAGGGCTTGACATATGTATCATCTAATCGGATGCGCCAATCGAAATATAATTGAAATTGATGTTCATTATTTTGTTAATATTTAGTATTTAGAACTCTAAACACACACAATTCTCTTTGATTTTCCATTTAAATGAATAAATTCCAATTAAGGGAATAATGGTAAGGCAATGATTATGAAAATAATGGTTGAAATACACTCCGATTATGCTCAGTTCAATTGCTTGATAGAGAGATGTAATTCAGCATTTGTTGCTTTATTTTCAACAATTAAAACGCAATTGACTTTGACGAATCGGCCAATTAGGGCTTTCAAAACAATAGTTTGGCTGCCTAAAACTAGGCAATAAAAGCATTAAAGCTGTGGGGCAATGGCAAATGCACATCTGCGTGACTAAAAGCACCATTAAAATTGTATAAACTCCATGTAAATTATATATTTTCAATGCTAAAATATATTGTAAACTTTAATGGAAATACATTTTAAGAAGAAACCCTTTCTTCATTACGAAATTGAAGTTTCAGACGATATTGGCTATTGGCTATATCCTGCATATAGGGTACGTCGCTGCCTATCTATCTTGAATGCCGCTCGAAGCGTTCTTTATGGCCGTGCCAATTGAAATGTTAGCCAAAATGTTACCCAAGCTCGTTGGCTGCCACAGTTTGCAGCGTTTCGCTTTGACACTTTGCGTTTTATGGTCGCCAATAAAACCGCACGCCCACCGTTCCCGCCTCTCTGCCCCTCTGTTCCTGTCACTCGCTTCATGGGTCCCCGTATCACGGGCGTATCCCCAGGGGGCACTGGGGGGTGGCACTGGCAGGAATCCGGTGGAATCCGAGTCCCCCGACACATTTCGCGCTCAGGTGCACTTCAGTGGACGCTCGGGAGGACACCGGACAACCGCACCACCCACCACACCACTGGAATTACTGAAATCTAATATGGGAGTTTTTTGTTTTTGAATTTAAGAAAGGTCTTGCTATTAATCAAGTTGCTCTTGAGGCTTTTATCAAAGGTTATCTAGATGTTCTTTAAAATATTTAAAAATTCGAGAGAAACATTATCTTTAAAACCCCTTTACTCTAGTATTACGCTCTTTCGATAACAGTTTGCAGAAAGCATTTCGATAAAGCGCTCGCACATTGAGAGTCAGCAAATGAGAGAACTAAATGTTGTGCTCAGCAGCGGATCTCAGCTGAACTTCCTTCGCTACGCTCTTTCGATAAAAACTTGTAAAAAGCAATCCAGCTGGGCGCTCGCACATTGAGAGTCAGCAGCTGAGAACAAACTTAGTTACACAATTAATTCTCAATCGTAAAATAATCTATTAAAAAAACAATATTTTATTAAAATTCCTGTTTAGTTCTCTTAACACATTCCGAGGACCACTGTGTCGCTGGCGGTAATGAGTCGAGCTCACGGCGCGTGTTATGCCCGCATGCGCTCATTAATTTCGCCTGAGTAAAGTTCAATAGGACACCTCCCGAAAAGCGGCCAGGACTGGGGTGGCCGGGCGGACAGGTGGGTGGCCAGGTAGGTGGCAGACAAAGTGCTGCAAATTTCAACAGGCAAATGAAAAATGATTTGCCAGACCGTCTAACAAATGGGTCGCAATTTTCGCTACGTGGGTGTGGCAATAAGTCGCCGTGGCCGACGATACGGAGGAGACAGCGCTGCCTGGGCTAGACATTTGCCAGCTAACGGCTGGCGAAAGCGCTGATAAGCAAAGCCTGGCCAAGTAACTTGGCCAAAACGAATGGCCGGCAATTAGACAGAAGGCGGCAGTCTTAGACAAAACAGGGTGAGACCCAAGTTAACCCATTAAAGGAAGGCCTACGAAATGGGATCAAAAGAAAGAAATTCCCATTTACCGTTTATCTGTCTTATTTTTTCGTATATATTATTTAATAATTTATTTCTGTATTCACTGTAGATTGTTTATAATTTGAACAAATTTTGCAACTCGCAAAAGGCTGTAATCAACATGGCAATAAGTCATTTAAGGCAACAAAGGTGTGGGCCAGGCTTTCGACCAGCGGTAATTAATGGGTTAATGGAGCGGGAAATGGTATAGCCAGGCTGGGTTGGGTTAAGTAACTAACTAACGTGTCTCATGCAATCCGAAATCGATGACAGCGGCGAAAAAAACGATGACAGGGTACCTGCCCATCCTTTCGGCTATAGGAATTGAAAGTTAAATTAATTAAAATTAAAATAAGCGGCCGAGATTTTCAGAAGAAACCATTGCAATTAAATAATAAATGATTAAAGCTATAAATTATAGCTGAAAAGTTATAAATAATTCATAAACTCTCTTAAACGGACATAAAATATGATAGTTCTAATTTATATTTTTAAGACAGATAAATAAGACAGAAAAATTATAATAAAGAAATAATATAGGAGCTCTCTTGATCTTATTTAAATAAAGAACAGACTCGTTGTAATTGTAAGTAATATTCAGCCACAAACAATTTAATTCTTTAAAAAATATCATATTTATTTGTTTCTCGTTAAAAAAAAACAGAAAAAAACAGAAGCTCTTTGAGCTCCGAAAAAAGCTTTATTCAGCGAAAATCTCTGTTTCCGGATGAAAATCGATGGCTCAAGTGGCAGCTGTCCGCCATAATCCCCTTAATTGCCCACCGATATGGGTGTATGCTATATATATATGGAAACCCTGTACTCCAGATGCCTTGGACGTTGACAAATCTACAGTAAACGGACTCAGAGTGGACGTTGCACTTAATCTCCGCTTTAATGTCGCTCAATATGTTTAAATTTTCAATTAATTTCACCGCAAGTAACAGAAAGATAAGGATACAAGGATGCTTGTGTATATATATAGGTAGATATATATAGACACTCTTGCGAAAGGTAAATGTATTTTGGCCCAGTTGGGGCGAATGCCTTTCACCTGGCCCAAAGCGGACGCAGCCGACAAAAGCTGCGGACATTTCAATTTCAATGCAAAATAGCTCAGTCACCGGTGATGGGGAAAAAGGGGGAAAAGGAGGAAAGGGGAGAAGAGAACTGGAAATGCGAGAATACAGAGAAAAAATAATGAATAATAATAATAATAGAAATTCCATTAAATAGAAATTTTACCCAAGAGAAATTCAAATTATTATGTTACCGAAAAAATCAGAAAATGGGATACAAAAATGTATAGAAATACGTACATTTTCCCCTATTATCCTTTTGCTTAAATACCCTTCTTTAAATTAAAAAACTTTATAATTACAACAATTTACTGTGAAGTGTTTTCTGGTGAATAATTTCTTTGAAACAAGCTGTCCTTACAAGTTAAGAATTATGAATATTAAAACACTCGAAACTATATTTAGCCCAAGGGTTTTCTATGACTTATTTGAAGGGAACTTTCCAATTGAAAAGTGCACTTGCCTTATTCAGGAAATTGAAAGCATTTCCGTTTAAATATAGACATTTTTCCCTTGTGTGCGAATCGAGCTGCGTTGGCGTTAAATATTACAACCACGTCGATGGTTTCGTCAACTTCAAACATTTCGCAGCATAAATATTACACACACCGAAGGCGAACAACCGACAGAGATGGCGCATAGAAAGAGAGGGGACATAGAAAGAGAGGGCCATACATAACACACATATAGACCGTGGCCATAGAGAGGCTTATAAAGTATTCATATGAACATGTTGGACCCAAATGCCTTTGAAGGGCAACAAAGAGCCCCGACTGCCCAAGCAAATGGAAACAGTTTCGTGCACATTTCTATAAATTCACAGGAGAAAGGCGGCGGAGAAAGGCGGAGAAAGGCGGAGAGAGGCGGAAAAGGGGCGGCGAAAGGCCCGGGGCTGTGGGGAGATATTTATGCAAATTTCCAAATGTTCAACTGTTGCTCGCCAGAAGAAGAAAGGGAGCAGGAAATGACGGGAGCCTAGGTAAAATTGGCAAACAAAATTCGGGCTGGCAAAACAAGGGGCTTTTGCTGCCACGCCCCAATCCAACCCTTTTATGTTCGCTCCTCTGACCTTCGCTATATATTTATGCATGCAAAGCACTCCAAAAAAAGAAAAGGAATAAAGAAAACCCATCAAATTCTTGACCAAATGATAAATATAGGAATACCTTTACACTTTTCCGAGAAAGAAAAATAACACCCTACTAAGAAGTTGTAATAAAAATTAATATTAAACATTAATGGAGACAAACTTTAAGGCAACTTAAGTAACTTAGCTTAGGGAAATAATTTTTAAAATGTCAGTTAATAATTAATTTCGAGCCTCGGAAGTATAGTTTCATTGAACTTTCCACAACTTTTTGCGTATGTTAATTTTCTTATTGTATTAAATTAAACGTTGTCTAAAAATTACCTAAAGTTACTTGAAATACATAATTAAATTATATTTTTAATTCGCTTTCGCATTCTTCTGGTGGTGGTTTGTGTATGGCGTTTTATTATATATTTATGCACTAAAATTAAGTACATCATGACCCTAACTACTTCCCTTTATTTTCCCTAATTGAAATCCACTGAAATCCCACGACTACCATTTCGGTTTTAAGCCCTTAAAATCCACCATTTAAGTATATGAACAATTTGAAATTCATTTGCGAGGCAATAAAATAATTCATAAGTTCAGTCAAGGGGAAGCACCGAGCGCGGGTGCAAGGTAGAGAGCAA
Organism: Drosophila tani; assembly: GCA_008042535.1. Classification (NCBI taxonomy): domain Eukaryota; kingdom Metazoa; phylum Arthropoda; class Insecta; order Diptera; family Drosophilidae; genus Drosophila; species Drosophila tani. The sequence goes on along the minus strand of VNJO01009260.1, from coordinate 36,159 downwards.
AGTGCAAAGGGGTAAGGGTAAAAGGACACGTGCAAAGGGCAAAAGGGGCAAAATGGCAGAGAGAGCGAAAGAGTTGGGCATAAATTTCGAAAAATACTTGGCGAAAATAATCCGGCTGAATCCCGAAATCATCGCACAGTTAGCGAGCACTTTCCAACACCGGCTGCAATGCATTTACAGTTACACTTCACCCTTATGGCGCACACACACACACACATGCACATCCCCCCCTTGGCACTTGAGTGCACTTAAGCCCTGCCCACCCCTGCCTGACCTCTCATATGTTGATGCCGTTGCCGCAGCAACGAAAGAGAGAAAAAACTAAAAATATAATAAAATAAAAATATTATTATTATCCTTTCATTTTCAAGTGCTTTTCATTGTGTGTGCCAGTACATCTAAGAGTGTGTGTGTGCGGGTGTGCGGAGGAATGTTTGTAAATTTATGATGCCCCACGGAAGGCGGCGACCGTAGGAAGGAAGCTGGGGTGGCAGGACGCTCGACGCAGGACCTAGCTGGATCCTAGAGCACATTAGTTGGCAAATTGGGAACTAGTTCAATTAATCCGCTCGAGTGAAGTTTTGGGAAGCGGCAGAAGCGGCATCCCATTGAGTCCTGGAGAGCTATTCAAAAGTTTAGCGGCGCTCCGCATCTGAACAAACTTTGGCACTGAGAAATAAAAACGAGAAATGGCAAGGACATCTGGAAACATGTTACAAAAAAAGATCAATTCCAACATTTCCAAAAAGAAGCAGAAATCCTTCTTAAACTCATTGCAATATCTAATTGGTATATCGATAGAATCGATATAATATCGATAAATTTTTTTTGGCAAAATATCCAATGTGGAAAGTAGAAGCACATTCTCGTACATATCTGATTAAAGTAATTTTGAGCATTTTCCACTAAAATATTTACATTATACATCGGTCATATCGATGTGATGTCTTTATCAACTCCAACTTTTCCCAAATGGTTGAAGAAGATTGTGATATGGAATTAAGAACACAAATCTTTTTAATAATTATTTGAATCACTTGCAGTGAAATAATTATATAATATATCGATAACATTGATATGATATCAATGCCCTTATAAACTTTAACTTTTTAAATTTATTGCAGAACTATCTCACATGGAAAATAATAGCACAGTTATTAAAAACATTTTCCATTTAAATATTTATATTATATATCGAATACATCGATATGGTATCGATAACTTTTTTGAATTTGTTACGGAAAGGACACAGAAAAACCCACATCCTTTTGAAAAATAATTTAAAATATTTTGCATTGCAATATTCTCATAATACATAAATAATATCGAAATTATATCGACACCTTTTATTATGCACGTGTAGCATTACATCAGAAGGAGGTTAATTTTTCCTCTTGATTTTCTTGTGAATGTTTTAAATCAAGTAAACAGGAATGCAAATCGATATTTATATCGAGTTTCTACTTGGATTGGTAAGTACATCTGGTACTGTTTTAATCAGATTGCGGTTCTTGTTCTTCTCGCAAGCATCTTGCTTGCAATCTACTCAGCATCCGTCTGGGCTGCTCTTCCGCCGGAAGTTCCCTTTGCATTTCGCTTCCACACACGCCAAAAAGTTGAGGGAAGTCGAAAATGGATTCGGCTGAGTTCGATGTGGGCGTCTCTTTTTTTTATCTTTTTCTGGCTGGGATGTGGGGGGCGTGTCACTGCAGTGGCTTGTATTTGCATGCAACATGGAAATGGAAATGGAAAATGGAAAGCAAGAGCTGGGGGGAAAGGGGAAAGGGGAAAGCGGAGCAACAAGCTGCATGTGTGTAAATCCATTTATGCTCCAGCGCATTTATAGCCAATTTAAAAGCCCAGGGAACTGGGTAATGATAGTTGGCCTCCGCCTCCACCATCGCCATCGCCACCGCCACCGCCACCGCCACCGCCACCGCCACCGCCAACGCTGCCTACCCGTTGGATATATCATTCACAGAGCGCTTCACTTGGATACAAAAGCAGAAAAAAAAAAAAGAAATCGAGGTGGACAAGGGGCAGTTGCCGGCGTTGATTTGTGGCAAATGACTCCACCAGCGCCCCAACCCAGGACCATGTCCTGGCCATGTCCTGGGCATTCCATTTGCATTGCGGGCCATTTAATTGCGCAGTTGGCGCATGTTTTAAGACCAATATGCATAACATGGCATCCACATTCGACATTCGAAGGGAGGAGAAAAAAGCGCCGCATACTTTCCTGCGCAAGCAGTGTCGAATATCCTTGTTTCCTGCGCCCAGCTAAGCCCTCGATTCCGTCGCATAACTATGCAGAATTACGCTTATTGGGCCCCGAAGGAAAGCGCGAAAAAAGTATGCTTTTTTCAGGGAGTGGATGTGGCAGCGCACACTTGTCGCTAGTTGTTTGCTCTTCCGCTTGTTTTACTCGCACTTTAGGGCTCATTTCAAACAGAAATAATGATGTGATGAACAGAAAAATATTCCTGTTACTTAATAAATCTTTTAAGCTGACGCAGCACCTTTTGGGGCCTTTAATAATAATACTCATTTTTGGCTTCTCCTACAGTTAATTAATAAGAATAATACTCACTGGTTCAGGTTGCGCTCATTGGAACCGGACTGACTCTGGACGTTGTCCGTGTGGCGGCGCTCCTTGTGAACGATGCCCATCAGCTTCATCCATGGATTGTTCTGGGAGCCATGGCCTCCCATGCCGCCACTCTGCCACATCGTCATCCTGGCGGCTGTCTCTCAAACACCGGGCTCCGAAACGAAACTTGAACTCGAAACCGTAGCGTAAACGGAAACGGCAGCGGATAAGCACTCGCGATTCGAAGTAGGAGAAACCTATAGTTTGGTTTTTGTTTTATAGATTTAGGAGGGGAATTTACAGATTCAAGATGTCGTTGTTTCCGATCTATTTCAGCCGCATCAATGGCTTCCTTTGCTTTCCCTTCTTGCACCGCGTCACATTTGGTTTTTTGGATGGAATTGAACTAAGAGTTTCGGATAATGCTTTCTAGTTCCTTTTTGGGCGGCTAATGTTGCTTTTGGTTTGCGCTTTCCTCTTGCTCTTTCAATGCTTCTTGATTTTGCTTAGCTTTTGGTCGATTTTTGGCTGCTGTTGTTTCAGTTTACGTTTTAGATTTCTGTGGCCAAGCAACGATTCTCTGCTTTTGCCAGTTGGTTTTATTCGGTTTGGTTTCTTGGCCTAAGGTCTTAAATTAATAATCACAATGGGCGTACAACTTATCCTCCTCCTTTTCTTTTTGCTGGGGTGTTCCGTTTGTTAACCAATTTTTAATGCTAATTATTGTTGGATCTCTGCGCTTGCTTGGTATTTTATTTTCTTTATGTTATTCCTTATTTTCTTTCAAATTTTGTATGCAAAAAATTCCTCTTCTTGTATATTTTGTCTTCTAGCTAAATTTTGCTGGCCAAAAAGGTTTTATGTGTCAAATTGTAGCTTTGGCCGATTAATGGATCCGATTGCGATTACCGTGAGTCGATAGTCGATGAGAACGACTATTTTCGAGAGCCGGAATTGAAAGTGATTTGGAATTATTATTACAAAATCATTTTATATGAACGAATAAAACGGACGAAGAGCTTGTTTCGGAAAAAAGCCTAATTATTATATCATTATATTTTATATAATGTTATTGTTATTATAAGTATTTTTTTTTTTAATGATCGGGTATTCGCAATTTTTCTTTACAAATTTATTTACAATTTAACCGTAGGTATGTACAACATTTGTTCCAATTACAACTTTGACTAGGTATTTCCTTTTCAGTGATTGCTTTTTGGTTGACTTTTTGTTGTTGTCGTAGAAAGTGTAGTTATTGTTGTTGTTGATATAGTGCATAGGGCAGGAAGGCGATTAAACGACGATATGAGAATTTACGTTCACAGAAATAGCTGGAAAGAGAAAGAGAAAATAATAAAACTGTTATTTTATTGTGACACATTGAAAATAATTTTGCATATGTTCACCATAAATATTTGAAATATTTTAATAGAAACCGCTCTTCTCATCGTTATCGATTTCTGACTAGGTGGCAACTCTAAACGATAAACGATCGAAACAAGTGGACAGCTTGGCTGCCAGGCGATCGGAACAAGTGGGCAGCCCGGCTGTCAGATAGCTCTTTCTCTCTCTCTCTTGAATATTCTGACGTACCGCATGAGGTTATCTTGCCATTTAATAAACACTAATAAACAATTAATATTAATAAATCCGCTCGGTTTCCTTTAACAGTATAAGACCTGCCAACTTACAATAAATCCAGAGTCGAGTCTGGTGTATAAATGCATTTTTTATACACCCACTTCCTCATTTTGCATAAAATTAAATGTGAGGACATGGCAAATTCCTTAATTTACACAATTTCATACAAAAACACTCGCTCTGACTATTCCCTTAAGGTATTAGCATAACATATGTATGCTTCTCATTGATGGCCCAAGATGGCAAAACAAAGCTCTCCATCGGTTCAATTATGTCAACGATTCGGTGATCATCTCCAAATGGGAATCATCGTTTAGCTTATGGGAATGTTTCAATATATTTGCAATTTTCAGTGTGCAAAGGCGAGAGGGTGGCCCTCCCATCCCCGTGCCATATTCCTTCAGCAGACTACAGTCTTCCAAATCTGACATCGAACATGAGGAGCTTGAGGGTGGAAATCGTGTGGAGGAGGCCAGGAGGTTGTCCGATTCTGGCAGTCTGCTAAGTACTTGATGCATGCACTCGGAGGAAAATATATGTTAAAAAAATAACAAAAATGTTCCACAGATATATAAAACTCTGATATTTATAAATCATCAACTTAATCATTTATCCTGGACTGGACCTGGATTAGCATCTTTTAACCATTTTAATTCCAAATTCTTAGTTCTTTCTTATTTTTCTCAGTGCACCCACTCTTGAAAACACACACATAGTGCCACATTGTCATAGGTTTTGGGGACCCGAGCGTGTGCACATTTGCAATGCCATCAACGTCGCATCGAGCACATTAAGAAAGCATTCCACCTCGGATCACACCCGCCATCATCGGCCTCATCCACTACCAGCCAGTGGAGCCCCCCGCTGTGCCGTAACCAGAACCATTCTCACCCAGTTGGACACCAGTGAGACACCAGTGATAACCCCAGAAAACATAATTATAAAATCGACAGAGAAAATGGCAAAAAAACAAAAGGCGGATATCCAGCTGTGTGATGCCCACTAAATGAATGAATGGAATGGCTTTCATTCACATTCACATTTACATTTACATTGCAAATAAAATCAACATCAAAATATATATGGCTTGCCACGGGCTACCACGGGAGGCAAGATTTAATTGTTTGATGATTTAGTGGTTTGATTTAATTGTTTGAGTGGATGATGTGCTTTAAATTGGTTTCTGCAGGGTTTTTGGTCAATAATTCTGGTGCAATTTTTTATGTTGCGAGTATAGTTCAGCAGACCAAATCCTTTTTGACTTTGCGACTACGATTTACGGTTCATAAAGTTCATGGTTTAAACTTGACTACGAGTGGGATCAATATCAATTAAATACTATTGACACAACTCGTGGTCTGCTCAAGTGCTATGCTGCATAACAAGCGTTGGTCACACTTTTCGATCAGTCACTCCCGAGAGAGAGAGAGGCAGGAAAGAAGAAACCATTAAACAAGAAAATAAACTGTATAAAAATAAAGTTTTATAAAGAAAACTTAAATTATGCCAATAAAAATAACATTGACTACGAGATCAATATCAATTAAATACTATTGGCACAGTTCGTGAAACTTTGGTCTGCACAAGTACTTTGTAAGTATGGTATCACGGTATGGTGCATATCAAGCGTTGGTCACACTTTTCAACAGCAACAGGCAACAGGAAAGAGGAAACCATTAAAAACAGAAGAAAACTATGTCAAACTTAGTTGAATAAATGAATAAAGAAAACTTGAATAATACCAATAAAAAGAACCCATTTACACCTAATACTCTATTCTACTCCAGTCACTAAAACATTGGTCGGTACAAGTGCTTTGCAAGTATGGTATCACGGTATGATGCATAACGAGCGTTGGTCACACTTTTCAACAGCAACAGGAAGCAGAAGAGAACTGTGTCAAAATTAAGTTGAATAAAGAAAACTTGAATAATACCAATAAAAAGAACCCATTTACACCTTATATTCTATTCTATTCCAGTCACTCACTCACTCAACCCAGTCAGTTGGCAAAAAGCTAATCTGTGCAGCAGCTACGATTGTGGCCCAGGTTGTAAGTAATTTAGCATTCAGAAGGCGTCTTTTCACACCCGAGGCGAGAGACAAAGGGTGAAAAGGCTGGCCAGACAATGCGTATCACATCATCATCTCGGCATCAAGGCATCAAGGGGTTAAACAAAGGCAACTCCGGCCGAAGCTTCCGCTTGAGCTGCAGTTTCATTTGCAACACGGAGCATTTAACCATTCGCCATTCACCAATTTTGTCAGATTGCAGAGTTCACTCGAGCGTGTGGCATTCAGCAGGAGCAGGAGATGGCAAGGAAAGGATGCACATCCAGAAATGGAGATGGTGACAGGCATGGTACGAGGCAGTGGACGAAGGATGGGCTGCCATGCAGTGCTGGCAAGTTCTCTTTTATTTATGAACATGTATCAAAAATTCGAGGTATACTGAAGGTCCTTGAAAATGTTTCAGGAAAAAGATATTAGCAGAGGGAAAATAAAAGTGGGACTGATTAACCATTAGTTTACCTTGTTTTACTACCATATATTTTTCCGACTTTTTCGGTCTTAGAACTAGAATTTTCACTCCGCACTGGCCGAGGAGTTTCTAAGCTCTCGCTTTTATCGCTTTTGTTGCCGCTTCTGTCGCAGTTTGTCGCCTGTCGCCTGCCAACTTGCAGCGCTTCAGCTCGACGATCTGTCAACGTCAACGGTGCGTATGATAAATTTTTATTGTGCATCTGGCACAAATCCCACCATTCCACCAGTCCACCCGCCATTTGACATTTACCATTTTCCGTCCATGTTTGCTATTTTGCTATTTTGTGGCACTTTTCCATTATTAAGCCTTGCCGAGGAGGCCCCGCAACCAATTTAAACTAATTACGCCGCGAGTCTCTAGGCATTGTCATGCCAACAGCCAGTGGCCCCACAATCTGTATTATTTACACAAATTATATCGCATTATAAGCCGAAGGAAGAGTCACCTGTTCGGTACTGAGGGAAAGGATTATACGGCATGTGGCCGCCTCTGCCTCTGCTCTCGAGGGGGCGGCTACAATAAATATATCCAAACAAAACGAAATAAGGCAACTGGGAAGAGAGATAAAATAATAAAGGACGAGGTGCAAGCTGAGAGTGGAAAACAAATTACTGTTGAGATAGAACGGAACGAAAATAGCACTAGTGCTTTTTTTTATAAAAGAGATATAAATATCTCTGGAAGAGCTACTCTTGATACCTGAGAAACTTTTCTATAAATATTAAATAAAATACAACTCTGAAGGTTTTCTCTTTCAATAGAATCCTTAGCACTCTTACTCTATTTTAAAACGTATGCCGCGAAATATAAAATACCTTCAAGTTGCCTAACCTCAACGTAGATCCGGAATATTCACCCCGTTCAGGGCCAGCCAGCCATTAACTTGATAAGTCCCCAATTAACCGGGTCTAAAATTTAAATAGGCCGCTAATTAAGCGACGCTGTCACCTTGACTCCTGCGGCAGCCCAAGACACGGAGTTGGCCAGGACTCTTTATCCCTCACATGGTCCACAGGGTCGAGGGAAAACTTGGGCCAACAGTTGCGAAAATGAACTTGGGGAAAATGAGGAGAATAAAATGCTTAAATCGAGCGAATGGCTGGGGGAAATGGTAAACGGAAAACGGCAAGCGGAAAACGGAAGGCGGAAAGGTGATATGGAAGCAGGTTCAAGCCGAAAAGCGTTTACACTTGCCTGCGAACAAAAAAAGGAGGGTGGAAAATACCGCTGTGTGAAGGCTGTGGGAAATCAACCAAATTAATAAAAGGCTGAAATGCCTAATGGAATCAAAATAGCGTGAATATTTCGCAGCCATCAATAATGCCATTCGTGGCCATGGCAAATATTTTAATTATTAATTAACAACAACAGCAAAAAAAAAGGGAAATAAATGCGATTTATTGAAACGTTCGACAGTGATTAACGAGCGAAGGGGTCACTAATTGAAATCAGAGCGTGTCACATTTCATGCCAGCCAAGCAAACATACACGGTTGCCAAGCTAATTAGTTTAAGGTTAACCCCAAATATTATTTAATTTTTGTAACAGAAATACGTTTTTCTTTAATGGCATTAATTAACGACCAGACAATATTTCATTATTTAATAAATAAAGGACTGAGATGTAATTTTCTTCGCTGCGAGTTGGCAGCCCTGTTATCCCTCTCTTGCGCTAGAGAGAGAGAGTAGCTGATAATTCAGTGTGACCAATGCGCTTTTGTATGCAACATCGAAAAACTATTATTTTGCTCGTGTCATAAAACAATAAAATATTGAAGCTGCGAATTAGGTGCCTTTGAATTTCTTTTTAATAATAAAAGTTACTCTGCCTACGATCTTTTTTAATTAATTTAATTTGTAACTATAAAATGTTCAAATAAAATGTTTAAAACTGGAAATAAATGAAAAGCCAGGAAGTTAAAATTCTACAATCTCACAGCTGGCCTTATTTTAAATTATTTTCTCAGCTCCCATAAAACTTTTTAAATAATTTTCTTATTATTCAAACATTCGAATTTTTTCGGATTAAAAAGTTAAGCCAGTAATTGGAGTCTGTATGCCTTTCTGATTGCATTCCCCGCCTTGGTCCTGGTCCTGGTCCTGGTTCAATATCCGGCTCAGTGACTTTCTAGATTAGGCAGCCGCAACTCCCCAAGGTGCCGGTACCCGTGGCATTGAGGCTGTCTTCTCACTTCGCCCGGAATCCCAATCCTGCGGAATTGGCGGAACTCCCACTGATCCCTTCCCTCCCTCCTCCTTGGCAATCCTTGTCACCGGCATTCCCCTGGATAACCGAAACTGCCCGGCTGCCTGGATGCCTGGCTGCCCGGATAGTGCAACCCGACGGGGGACTCTCGGTAAACATTTTTGGGCGTCGCGCTAAGCTGCCATTGAATATTTAATTAGGGAAATTATGGCGAGGCCAGAAAGGATTGCTTTCGGCCACCTGAGTTGCCCGGGCAAAGCCAAACAAGTCCAAGTTGCCCGGGTTGCCAGGACTTGTGTTGGATCAATAGCAGCCGCGTGGGCGGCAGTTCCATTTGGATTTGGAGGCCGAGACAGCTCAGGATTGGCCAGACTATAAGATGGTAGGCCCAGCACAGATGCTAATAACCATAATGATGACGATAATGCAAATTTCATGGACATGGACCTGGACAGCCGCCCAAGAAGAAGCTCTCGAAGAAGGAGAAGGCCCGTCTCGAGGCGGAGCAGGCCGAGCTCATGCGGATCGAAATGGAAAAGGAGAAGTGAGTGTGCATAGTATATGTACTTTGAATATTAAGGAACTTCTTCAATCCCCCGACAGACTCAAGAAGCTAGAGGAGGCCCGCCAGCGAAAGAAGCTGGAGATGGAGCAGGCCAAGCACCGGCAGCAGCAGGAGGTGGCCGAGAACCGGAAGCGGCGCTCCCAGCTCAAGGACAGCATGCTCTTCTTCGATGCCGTCCGCACGGCCATCGAGGCCATCAAGGATGGCGAGCGGCACGAGCGCGACTGGGAAAAGTTCATGCGCTGCAACGGCCTCCCGAATGCGGCCAGTCCGAGTGACCTGCGCAAGTACATCCACCAGTGGCACACGGACATCGCCCGGCGGCATCTCGAGTCCAGGAATTGGCTGCTACGCACCGACGAGCGCACCCTGCTCACCCAGGACGCCCAGGTGCCGGATCTGACGAGGATTTCCCTGCGCCAGCAGCAAGGCCGGCTGGGCGATGTCTATTCGCAGCGGATAAAGGAGGTGCTGGGGGTGAGTTTGGGGGATTTTTGAAGACTGAGTACGATTTAAGAGAAGCTGCATGAAAAATTATTATTATTTTTATCCTTATCAGATCCTTAACGAACTGGACGACATGCTGCCCTTCAAACAGCGCTCCATCCATGTGGCCGCTGACTTGAGAAAGCTCAAGACCGAGATGCGTGTGTTTTTGAGACAACATCTGGATGAATTCACCTACAAGACCATGTCGCACATTGAAAGGGATATGGAGTGAGTGCTGAAACTACTTTTGAGTATAAAGTAACTGGTTTCTCCCCTGTTCCGCTTCCAGAATCGATAGACCAGGTGTCTCCAAGCACATCTACAGCTCGGATGTGTTCCAGAGCTTCGTGTGGACCTTCTCCAAGGATGCCCAGATGTGAGTAGTTCCCCAAGTTAATTACAATTATGAATATTAAGGTAAGCTTAAGTAAGTGGGTGTAATTACTCGCTATACGGCCTTAGCTGCTTAACGAAAATCCGTATAATGAATAAATTATTTCCTAAATATGTGGATATCGAAATTATATTTATAGAGAAGCATTTTAGGCCATAGTATAGTGAGTAATGGGTATAAAGTATAAGTTTACAAGGAAATGTACCTATAAAGTAACCCATTCTGCTTCATATTTTTTAATTATTATTAATAATAATACCTCAACCCACTTCCCAGTGCTGTCAACCCGAAAGCACGCATTGGAGAGCAGTCGGCCCACAATGAGATCGAGTTTCCCACCATCGAAATGCAGATATCCCTGCCGCCCACGGTCCACTTGCAGAGCGGGGCCCTGAGGGGACTCTGGCTAAACTACGATCATTTCAGTGACTACTGCAGCAGCTATTGCCTGAAGCATGCTCGCTCCGCCAATGCCAGTAAGCTTTAACCTCAAGTTCTTGGAGAGGTTTACTTTACATTATTTTGCTTCAGACATCCTCCGGCAGACGAAGCGCGAGTGGCGCAAGCGCAAGGAGATCCTGCAGGCGATGCTGGACGAGTGTGGCCGGGACATACCGCTCTCGGAGCTGGAGCAGCTCACCCAGGACCAGCACTCGGCCAGCTCGCAGCCGCCGCGTGAGCGCTCCTACGACGTGGACAAGCTGTACGCGGAGTACGAGGATGAGCTGAGCAAGGCCCATCGCCGGGCCATCGGACCGGAGGCGTACGGCATGCTGGAGACGGACGTCAATCTGCGCAAGTACCGCATCATTGGCGGCGTCTACTGCATTGACTTCCTGGAGACGCCGCAGCAGGACAAGCAGCTCAATGCCAGATCCTTCATCCGAACCAGTTGAGTTGCAAATTGTCAATGCGAAAAATACTCCTCCTAGATCTGTAATCTCCCCCAACTACCCTTAGTCACTTCGGCCAATAGTTTGATTCACAAGGAGTACTATCAGACCTACAAGCCACCGCCGCCAGTGCTGCCGGGAGTGAGGCGTCTGCCCGAGGAGATTGAGGCCGAGATGCGAATGATTGAGGCGGCGCTGGACAAGCTGGCCCTGGTCACTCTGCAGTAAGTAACTGGGAGTACTCAGTACTCGGCTATAATTTCTTAGCTTAATCCCATTAAGACTCCCGGACTCGGTGATCTGGTTCGAGCCACCGGTCGCCTGTCGCTGGGAGACCCACGTGGAGACCCTGGAGATGGAGCTGGCGGATGGCGTGAAGCCGGAGGTAAAGCAGCCGGATACCGAGGCGGATGCGGAGGCAGATGCTCACGGCGGAACGGAGGCGGCGGGCACGACGGCCACGCCCACGGAGGCCACACCCCTCTCCACCCACGCCCAGCCCAGTCCGCTTAAGAGTTCGCCCCGCTGTCCGGCTCGAAGGATGCGGTCCCAGAAGTCGGACGGCGGCCTCCCGGGGGATGGCTCGCGGCAGCAGGTGCTCCGCGAAATCAATGACTTCGATCTGCGCGCTATTCCCAGCGACGTGGATCTGTATGGGCTGGTCAAGGACTTTGTGGTTCCCCGGCTGCCCCAGGGATTCTGCGTTCGGCTGGAGCAGACGACTCCGGTCTCGGAGACAACGGGCCTGCGCCAGCGGAAGGTGATGTTCCTGGCCAGGCAAACGCACATCCGTCTGGGCCAGGGTGCGGACGGAGAGGGCGGAGCTCCGCGAGAGGATCATCTGCTGCTGGCGCTAAAGCCGAGCGATCTGAATCTGAAGTCCAAAACAGGTCTGGGGGCCGAGTTCCTGGACACCGAGGAGCCGGCAGAGATGTTTCCGCCGCTGTGCTTCGACAAGCTCCTCAAGTTCCGCCAAATGGCGCCACGTCCCTTGGCACCGGCCCACCACCAGGGATACCTTTTCTCGCAGCTCATCGAGGACATGGACAGGCTGTGGCTGCTGCAGCTGCCGAGGGACCAGCAGGAGGAGCTCATCCAGCAGATATCGGAGCAGCTATCGCCCACCGGCTCCCGATCGAGTGAGACGGCAGGTGAGTATTGTCTGAGTCCTTTTAAAGGTAATCCCGATTGGCAAGAATTCAGCAGGTGAAAAGGATGGACCAGGACCTGGCGATGGCAATCTGTCGGAGGACATGCAGCCGCTCAGCCAGGAGCTGGTGGATGTCCTTCAACCAGCGACGGCAGCCGCTGCCTTTGCCTACTACACGGGCATATCCTTCGTGAAGGACTCGCAGCTGCCGCCGGAAACGGATGCGGACCAGGCCAATGCCAAGCGCTCCAATAGCATGGACAGCAGCGAGGACGATGATGACGATGTGGACAGCCTGGTGGAGCTGCTCGAGGGAGCAGGAGGAGCAGCCTCCACGGCGGCCAATACCCTGCACGATTTGCTCGGTCCCTCGAGTCACAGCGACACCAGTGACAGCGAAAGGTGGGAAACAAGGTCCTAGATTGGCAGATTGATTGATCGGGGCTTTCCAATCCCCTGATTGAGGCGACTATTATCCTTGTGTAAATGAAACAATATTGAAAGACACCTGGGAAAACGGAGTAAGAAACCGAGCTGGGCATTGCTTTATATTTTATGATTTTTAACGACTTAAAGGCGAAAAGACAGTTTAAAGTGTGTAAAATTTACTTTAACTCTGTTTAGATTATTTTTAGATAGGCATTTCTTTCAATTACTTGGAAAATATCGACTCTGGAGAGAACTGCCCACGTATTTCCATCGTCTGACAGTCGGGCTGCCCACTTGTTCCGACCTTCTGACAGTCAGGCTGCCCACTTGTTCGTATTGCCTATCGTTTAACGTTGCCACCTAGCCTAAAATCAATATCGAAGGAAATAGTTACTTCTGATTTGCCGTTTTTAGTTTCCATATTAAAGTTTAGCTAATTTTTTCATAAACATTTTTTTTTTTATAAAATTCCCTAAATGCAGCCGAAAGAAACTCAGCAGCACGGCGGCCATTACCCAGGGCAAGTGGAGCACCCGCGATGTCCACGATACCAAGTTTAACGAGGACAAGCTCTCCATACAGTTCCGAACCGGAAGACTGGGTAAGAACTTGTATCAAACAGTATGAAAAGCAATTAAAAGCAAGGAAAACCCAATCCCCCCTGCATATCTCAGGAATCTTTGGCTTTGCCCTGAACAAATACAGCAATATGCCGTACCAAACATGGGACCTGCGACCAGATATGAAGAAGTGGGTAAACAAATATATATATGTATAAGGAGTTAAGTAAATATAAGAAGTAACACTGTGTGCTTTTAGCCCCGGAACAATCCTGTTTAGCTTCACGGCCTCTCTGATTAGCTTGGACATGACCATTACCGAGTCGGGATACACGGTCAATAACTTCCAGGGTGGCAGCACTCAGATCATTACCGATATGATTGGCAAGACGCTGTCCCTGGCGGAGCTGAAGGCCACTCTAATACTGTCCGCCGTGGACATATTTCCGGACGAGGATGCCTTCTGCTATACGGAGGGATCCTGCGAGAAGAACTACGTAATGGAGATGCACTGCTACGCCTGCGTCTCCACCCTGGCCCAATCCCATAACTTCAGTTGGTCGCGATGGAACCTATTGGCCGGCTCTCGCACGGCCGTCCTCCTAATCCGTGAACTAATCGAGGGCAAGAAGGTGCCGTACTACTCCACACTGCTGGTCACACCGCTGAAGACCTCGATTATCGATTGCACCGAGGTATCGGCCAGCTTCAATGCAGTGGGCATTCCGGGAATGGAGTATTACGCCGATCTCTATCAGCTGTCGCAGGCACATGCTCAGCCAGCGAGTCTGGAGAAGCAGAGAACCATGAATCCGGTGCTGAGAGATAATGTGGCACGGATATTGATGGGCATACGACCATTGAGCTTGTGTTGATTAATAGGGAAATCGAAATCGATCACTTATCGATTGCTTAGATTTATGAATGGATTAGTGTGGTTAACACTCTTAAAAATCTCTCAAAATCGATTAAAACGAATTTCCATCCATAATTTTTACATATTCTATTACGTAATCTATGAGAAATGCCTTTACGAATATTTTTAAGCATTTACTAAATATTTTGAGTGCTTGCAATCTTTAAACTTCAGCCTTGTTCAACTGACAAAAGGGGTTATCATGACAGATTAGGTTCAATATATATATATATTATTTTCAAAAATATTCCATCCATAATATACATAATGCATGGCCATAGCCCATATCGATAATTCAGCTTTTTATCCACTTAGGAATAGCGCTTAGCCACAAAGGCATCATCAATCTCTAACGAAATTGTCTCCCTCTCCAATTATAATACATTTCCATTGTCAGCAGTTTGTCGCTCTTCTTATGGACCCTTCTTGTGTGCCCGCCGCCCATTAGCAGCCACCCGCAGCCTCCGCTCCCTTAATACACTGAAGAAAATAATCATAAATTAATATCCTGTAATACTATTTTAGAGTTTCATGATTATAATTACATTAAATAAATTACTAAGATATAACAAATAAAATTATTAACTATTTTCTTCCTATGCTTTCTGCGAATTTTCTGTGGCTTTCCTAATTTTTTTTCCTGTGCACACACTCTCACACACTCATACAACGGCGGCACAATTAACATATTCACAGCGAGCTTATCCCTTAATGCTCGCTTGGGCCTCTTGCCATTTTTTCACTTTGCCTGTCATTCCATTTTCGGCCCGAGGCGGAAAAGGAAGAAACGGTTAAGGAGCAGGAGCAGGCCCACTCTGCGTATACGCAACTTGCGTGCTGGGCGTTTTAATGGCAGGCAGGGATGAGGCTCAGGAGGAAGCTGCTGCTGCTGCGGGTTAACATCCCGCCCCCATTGTGGCCGCCAGCGAAGGTTGCAAACATAGCGCCAAGCTGTCTGACAACTGCTTCAACTGAACTGAACTGCCTGTGAATGGGCCCGACGCCGCCACCGCCCCCCTTCATTTGTTTTGTTAATGAGAGCACACACCGCCACGACGCCCCCCGACGCCCCACTTGCCCATATGCATAAATAAATAATTAAAAAGTATTTGTCTTTCCCAAAATTAAATTGAATGCTAGAGCTGTGCTCGAGAGCGAGATGTGGAATTGGTAAGCATTCTGTAGAAGGGAAAAATGATTAAATATATCAAATATAGTAAAACGATATCATACATTATTAGACAATAAATAAAATATGTATATTATGTTTAATTTAAATATTTAAAATGGCCATTTATTATGTTTAACCCAAGCTAGCCCCATAAAATCGATAGTCATTAGTAATTCGTAATAGAAAATATATATATCTTATTATTTCTTAAAAGTAGTTTTAACAAATAAATAGTTTTAGATAAGGAAGCTAATCAGCTTGGAAAATAGCTTGGGTATACGAGCCCTACTATCTGTATTTAGCAAAGATCTTTGTGTGGATTTTTTCCGCATTATGTATACACTTTCATTCCACTTTTCCACCACTTTCCACTTTGTCAGTTTTGTGCTGCATTTTGCGGTTTGTTTTTGGCTTTCGGCAGTGCAACACAGGTATAAAAACCGCAACACCCTTTTGCCACCTGCAGAGCCCAACCCCTAATCCGTTGGGCTAATCGCATATGAATTAGTAACGCTGGATGTGCGGCTGTTTTGGATACCGATTCTTTTTTTTGTCGGTCGGAAGGCAAGTGCTAACTTTGTTTCCGCTTCCGGATCTGACACCTGTTCCCCCTTAACCGCAAACACACGCACACACAGAGACCTGTCGACCTGTCGGATGATACAACAAGGCATTTATTTTATTGGCTACACCGATTTTCGGCTGCAAACATTTATTTTGCATGTCTGAGCAATTTGGCCAACTAAACGGGACTGTGCATAAATTAAAAACAATCAACATTTTTGTCAAATTATCTGCGATATCTCTGATTTCGCTCTCCCATTACCAAGGATTATCTCTCGTGTGTGTGCCTGTGTTGGTCTTTATTATTGTTTTCCCAGCGAAATCCATTTGCAGGGCGTACTACATGTGTTAGGTGACAAACATAACTATGCAAATGTCGAGCGAGAAATGTTTGTGAGCCTTAATCAAGGCGGCACTAAAATTTCTCTAACCTGGCATCCAACAATAAATCTGTTCTCTTCTCTACCGGTTTTTACATATATTTCATTTTCTTTTTGCATTTCCTTTTTTTTATTATTTTTTTTTTTTTCCTTCTTCTTGTGTGAGTGAGTTTGCCGACTTTAATGCGCTGCCTTTGTGCTGTGCGTGTGTGAAAGGCAGCCGTTAAATCCGCAGGCAACGCACAAAAGTATGCTACGTAATTTAAGTTAATAGCCGACGCACACACACACATATGCAGAGCACGCACTCACACTCACCCACACACGCTCGCTGCTCTCGCATTCAGTTCACCCGCGTCTGTTCAAATTACAATTCATTATGTACAGGTGGCGAGCGAGTGAGTGTGTGTGCACAGGGGAGTAGGTGCACTGAACACAATAATAGTTAAAGAACAATAATAAATTCATCCCTACTATAGAACAGCTGGTACTCAAAGCATTGTGCGTTTAATTATTGAATGCCTGTTTTAATGCTTTTGTTTTCAAATATAAAATAATACCTTATTTTCCATTTAGCTTGAGTCTAGCCATGGTAGCTTTTACCTTAGTACAATTTATGTAGCTAAGGTTCTTCTGTTTAATACTTTCGAAATTGGTCCTAAAATTCTTTTCAGTGTGCCTTTAAGGGGCGCAAGCGAGATGGAGCACTGTCAAGGAGCGCGGTTGTGACGCAAGCAAGCAAGGATTTAATCCTGAGCAGAGACGCGACAGAGACTTCCGCATGCGGCACTTCAACTGCATGCTACTGCTCGCCTTGATTACAGTTGCAGGACACTTCAGGACTCGCTGGCAGGGTACACATGGCTTACACGGTTGCATAGCAATGACAGAATCCTGATATCTCGAAACCCGAAACTACAAACAGAATATACATATCCGAAACTGTTAACCATACTTCCTCTTTGAGTTTACTCTCCCTTCCTATGTAACCAAGTGTTCAGCCATAAGTTTGAGTTAAGTTGCAGCTCTCGCCACTTTCCAACACTGAACAAATGTGTAACACTTAAGAATATTGGGTATACTGTGCACAATTTTCAGTTTAATTCATAGAACGTTGAAAATTAGTGAAATAAATAAAACCTTGAAATTAATAACTTAAAAATTCTTAAAACCTTTTCAAAATCTTACTCACTCTTTAAGCTACATACGTACTCAGACAAGCAAAAAGTGTTCCTAAGCAGTGCGATAGAGCGAGAGGGTGACTATTGACCTCTCGTTTTGACTCAATGCTTAGGAACACTTTTCGCGTGTCTGAGTACGTAGCTTTAAGAGTATCAAGCATGTCGTGGCTCAACAGATAAGTTATTTTTTCATTGTGTCTTAGCAATTTGCGTCAAATTTCGAGTTTAAGTGTCAATTACAAGAACAACAAAAGCAGAGCGAGACATTGCAAAAAAAAGGAGAAAAATTTGTAAGAAAACAGAGGACAGAGAGCGGGACAGAGACAGCGCTTTACACATCTCCGGCTACCTTTCGTCGACGGGTGGAACAGAGATGGAGGCGACCGAGTCACCTATGTACATACGTGCTTGTCAAGTTGACAGCTTTTTTTTTTGCTTTCTTGCTTCCTTTTTCAGCCTCCTTGTGCGTTTTTTTTTTCTTCCTTTCGTTTCGGTTTTAACCTCAATCTACAAAGTCTGATGCTGGGTAGGTGCCTTGAAATTTGACTGTGAGTACGCTGGGCGGCGATGTGTGTGTGTTTAAAATTTGACTTACCTTCACGTCACCTCTTGCCCCCTCTTTCTGGCCTTTTCTGCCCTTTTCTTCACTTGACAGCGACGACTTTTGACTTTCTGCGCTGGCATTTTGACACAGTTGATTACAGCGCCACCTAGCGGCCGCCGCCGCCGCACGCAGTTCTAGAGCTCCCGAGTGAGACAGAGATAGCTGAGTCGAGCGGAGAACAAGAGGAACAGAGGAACGGAGGAATAGAGGAAGAGGCCAAAGCAGAGGCAATATTTATGCAAATGCCCCAGAGACATGTTCCGTCCCGCTTGCACAAAAGTTTGTCATTCATTTTGGCTCTTGCACATGCAACCACATGTCCTCGCATGCACAAACACGCACACACACACACAAGCCGATCTGAGCGAGATAGCATATGCGGCGTCCTAAGAGCATTATTCCGCATGAGCTACCAAATTGCATTCCGAAATTTATGTATTTCATTTGAATTCAGTTCGGTTTTACGCTTTAATCAGTGAGCGGAAGAAGATTGTGCGAATGCGTTCCACGGTATACCGTTTAATGTGGAACTACCTTTTTTTGTACCGAGATTTTGGTGCTTTTGGGAAACTTGTTTTATCGGGAAATAACTACCACTTTTGAGATCACTTAGAAACGTGTCTAAAACTATGCTACAAAACGTGTCATCGGTTAAAAATAAAAAAATGCACACTGAATTTGGTGGATTAAACATAGTATTTGTTATCGTAGTTTGTGTCTTGATTACTGTTTATTTCTTTGATTTTATTCACTCCTTTTATTTCAATGTGTGTTTCTTCTAATTTTATAAATTGTAGTGTGACCGTAGTCTTTTCTCTACTTAATCCTAATTTTCTTATTGTCTTAATTTATCTCTATTTGATACAGCGGAATTGGAACACAAATGCGGAAATTCGCATTTACATAATGTTACTTTAACAAAATGCTGAAAAGGCTACACTATGCCATACTTAGTACTCAGATAATGCTTAAATATTGTATACTTTTAGACACCATATGAAGTGATTTCAAAACCCTAGTGATTTCTGGGACACTCCCAGAGTCTTGGAAATACTCCAAGTTTTTCAACTATCTATTTTCCATACTTTTGAGTATATTACTTTTTCTATCTAAGTAAAAATGTATAATGAGTACTTTTTATGTTCAAATAGAAACTTTTTATAGTTCTAAAAACGAAATAATTTGTTAAGTAATACAATTTTAAAATGCGCTTAAAATTGACTTCAGTTCGTTTGGGGAACTTTATCTATTTCTCTTAAGCACTTGTTCACTACATTAATATTTCATCAGTGGTTTCTCGAGTCGTTTCCAGACTCAATTTAAGAGTATGGTTGAATTCCTTGCTTTTTTTTCTTCCTTGTGGCAAAATATTTGTCGAAGAGCGAGCTACAAAATATTTATGCAAGGCTGCCTACGCCAGCCAGCTAGCGCCCCGTCTCGCTTTCGGCCACTGCCCTTAGCTGCTGGCCGTCTCGCTTTCACACACATAGATAACTTGGGCATCTGCACGTACCGCAATTGCAGAGAGCTAACGGTAAACAAAAGCGAACCAAAGAAAACAGCCCCAAAGAAGAAGAGGCGAAAAGGGAAAAAGAACAAGAGGAAGAAGAAGAAGAAGCTGAAGAGGAGACGAAGGCGGAGGCGAAGACGGAGGAGGAGGCAGGAGATGAAACGAGGACCAAGGAATTATTGCCGCAGCTGATGAAAAAGGAAATGACCACAAATTGCCGTGGGAACGAGTGTGTGTGTGTGAGAGTGTGAGAGTGTGCGAGCGTGTGTGTGTAGCAGCACGTGCATGTATATAGGTTATATAGGTTATTTAACGTATTTAATTTCCCTCTCCTCTTCCGAAGTGGAAGAGACGAGGATAGGAGACCGCAGGACACATTTTTGCAGGACCGTATTCTCCTCCGCTCCGCCGTGGATCTCCTCCACCCAAGACGTGCCGAAATTCCACAGTCACCCATCAACATTCTGGGTGTTGACAATTCCAGGTCAACGACAATACAGCTCCTGATGCTTGTCCTTTTTTTTTTACATGCATATATCCTTACAATTTAAAATGCATATATTTTCTTTCAATTTCGTTAGATAAGTGCTGAGAGATTTTCAACCATTACACTACTTTCTGTGTTTGAGTGTTACCGTATTTCTGAAAATATAATATTAACAATATTTAAACTTTAAGAATTTGAAATTCAAAAAGTTTAAAGTGTAAACATATATATATTAAGTATTATTAAGAGTGGCCATGTTGTTATGATTTATGTAAGTAGCATTAAGTGTAAACATCTTGTTAGAGAATATAATATTATATGTACTCGATAGTTCTGTACACGATAGTATCGATAACACGATAAATATTGGAATGAGACGCAGCCAACTTCACTTGATAAAGAAAAAGCATAAGAAACAGACCCGCAATAAAATAAGAAATATATAATCATTAAAATTAAAGACCATCATTTACAAAAGGATCCTGGTTTTCTTATATATCATCCAAATATAAATCAAATTTAAATATACTAAACTGGAATACACAAGTCATAAGAGGTCTCTATGCATTAGTTTAGGCGCCTTAAAGTATGCAATTTCTTTAAGTGGTTTCTAATAGACCTTTAGAAGTTTGAAAAGTCTCACATTAACCAAGTAGAATGTTACAAATTCAGTTATTTTCTTAGAAATCATAAATGCCATCAAAACAATTATAATTAATGCATTTAAATATGTAACTGATAGCATTAAGCGTCCTTACACAACGTAATTGGCAATAAGCGGACTTAATAAAGTTTTTTGACTAAAAATTCGTTTCCCAACTTCTGCTGGATTTATCCTTTTTATGAAACACACAAAAGTGGGTAACAAACTGTTGGCTGAAACTGAAATGCCCGTGGCAACACTGCTCCTTTCCCACTTTCTCTTGTTCTGTGTGGGGTTTTCTCTTTCTGTGTGTTTTTTTTGCTTTTCCTGCGTGTGTGTTCGCCTGTTAGAAAATAATTAAAACTTTTCGTGATTTCGTGCCAGTGTAGCTGCGATTTTTCTCAATTTAAAATGAATTCTAACGGCGGCGGGGCAACAACGGCGACGGTGGGAATATGTCTGCAGCTGCTGCCATGTTCCATGTGCGAGCGTAAGGACCAAGTTTACAATCCGTAGAAACCGAACTCCCCCCAATACCCCCACCTCCCCCTTTTGGCCATCGTCACTCGGCTTTGATTAGTTATTGCTGCTGGCACTTTTTGCCACCCACTGGAAGCCAGGTTGGTGCCTGCCGCAACATTTCACAATATTCGTGCAGCTTTTGATTAGCGGCAATTTTATACCAATTTTCTTTGTTTTTTTACTACAACTAGTTGCCTTTCAGGACTCGCTTTCTCTCTCTTGCTAGTGTTTTGCAACCTCTAAATGGCTCCACCTGTTGGTTTCCCGGTTCGATTGATTTATCGATTGTGCGTGGATCGCTAATCTCTCTCGCTGCAACCTCTAAGTGACTCCACCTGTTGGTTTCCCTGGATCGATTGATTTATCGATTGATCGGAGAACTGGAAATGCAAATGGACTCTTCGCTTTTGCCAAATTTTTAGGGGAATTGTACGAGAATTGCTATATGTCGCACCCACAGCGCTTTGTCACCAAGTCGCTCTATAAATAAACTATTTTAAATCGAACGAACCGAAATCAAAGCGACGCACAGAATAAAATGCCGAAATTGATGAAGGTGGAGGGGGGTAGAGGCTATTACATATGTTTTCTGCTGATCGCTTTCGATGTCAACCATAAAAGATATAGGCCTAAACTAAACATGCCTCGGTGATGTTGGGAAACTATTTAAATATTGTTACACACTTGTATATGGTTCTAGTTAGTATCACAAAATGTTCGCATTTTGCAGATTCCAAATATTATTATTATACTTATTTCCTTGAAATGATCAAATACTTTGGGCTATTATGCATTTTTTAAAGCTGTTTACATGCTCTTCTATGTTTAGAAATGTATAATATGCAGCAAGAGGTATTAAATATAGCTCTTAAAAGTGTGCCTCCTTTTATTTATCCCTCCACCATTTAAAAATACAAATAATTCTGTAGAATTAGCAGCTGTCTGTGGCTTTTTTTGGGTTAAACTCAAGAGAGGTTGTCTGTAAGGCAATTTCAAACATTTGTAACTTAATTCAAGGTTGATTAAGTCCAAGGTCAAAAGGCTTTTGTCAAAGTCCTTACTCTACATAATCCGGTTCCCAGAAGCTCGGTTCTCCCCTTTTAATTCTTATTCGGAAAAGGGAAATCAAAATCTCAATGCGGCTTACAGTATTTCTATATATATATTTTTTTTTTGCCACGCTGACGATTACTTTTGGTTGACTTTCAATTTGTTACCGATTTACGATGTTGATGCCTCGCATCTCTCCACTCATTGTGACTTTCTATTCTGGCTCTCTGACGTTTTACGACATTTTCAATGCCATAGGACACCGAGGACCGAGAAAGCAACGCGAAATCGGGAAGGGCTGCTGCTTATCGATGGACACGCGCGTACTATAAAATGTCTTGAATATTGCCCGATGATGACACGGCCAAAGTTGCGTGCACGCAGGGAAAAAATGGTAAGACCCATGTGGGATGCACCGAAAATGTCAGATTTCAATATTAAAAATTTATAAAAACTTTAGAAAATGTACAGCACACGTACTTGGCAACAACAATCTAATTTAAATCCTAATTCCAATTAAATAAATAAAAATGATATCAGTAACATCAATAGACTTAACAAATGATTTTTTTTTTAACGATTTTAGGCTGCTTTTATATGTCAAATTAAAATTTGAAGGCTTATCGTATAATAAGAAAGTAGATCTACAAATAATTATCGATTTTATCGATATATCGGTTATAACGGTTATCATAGATGTTTTTTCATCTCTAGTTCTTAATTGATTCTTCATTTATTAAAATCATTTAAAATAACTAAACAAAACACATTTTCAGCTGCAAAAATATGTTTGTTATCAACCCACATTTAATTTAATGGGAACTTAACTCTGGTATCTCTCAGTGCATGTACGTGCTTGCAGATATCTGTGTCCATCGCCATTCGGACCCATCCCTTTCCTGCCCTCAAGTCCATTCGCTAACCGGGAAAGTAGGCCGTGAGCCTGTCCATAAATTAATCGATTCCAATGGCGAACTGGAGGCGAAGATCTTAGCCAGCATGGAAGGGTATCGCAAGGTCATCGCCGCCAACTTAGCCCCGATTCTCGTGTTTTGTTTTAGTTTTGCTTTTTTTTTGTTTTGTTTTTTGTGTTAGTCTTGATTTGCTGGGTGTGTCGTTGAACTAAACTCCTCTATAAATATCAGCGGCGATTTATCGCATGTCTGTCCCACTGTCTATATCTCGTGTGCGTGGGCCTATAAAACGGCCAAGAGGAACACAAGAACGGTGCGCGTCCACTTTTGATCGCTTTCAGGCCCACTTCCAATCGATTTCAGTTCGTTTTGCCAATTTGTTAGAGCGACATTGCTCATTTTCTCACAGCCCCATCACTTTGATTTCAAAAAGTTATCTTACCCAAAAATATAAGCAAAGAGAATGGTTTATATAGATCTTTGATAGCTAATTAATACAATTAAAAAATATTTTTTTATGATTTAGACGTGGCCAAAATGTAAAACAAACTTAAACTGCGAAAAAACTATATATAAACGTTAGTTCCAATTTTGTTAGCTCTATCTTTTACAGTCTCTGAGATTTGTGTATTCTCACAGATACGATTTGCGTTTTCTCACCGGACAAGGCTTAATGTCATTTTCTAACTATGCTATGCATTTGCGTATTTTCACCGGACAAGGCTTAATATCATTTTCTAACTATGCTATGCTGGAAAATCTTTTTCAATATCTTTCACTACCTGGAAGCTTGTGCGATTTGAATATATATAAACGTTAGCACCAAATTCGTTAGCTCTATTTTTTACAGTCTTTGAGATTTGCGTATTCTCGCAGATAAGATATGCGTATTCTCACCGGACAAGGCTTAATATCATTTTCTAACTATGCGTATTCTCACCGGACAAGGCTTAATATCATTTTCTAACTATGCTATGCAGGAAAATCTTTTTCAATATATCTTTCACTACCTGGAAGCTTGTGCGATTTGAAAACATGTGGAACCTTTGCACCAACAAATTCGATATATTTCGCAATTCGACTATTTCACTCACCTGCACGCACGTGCTTAAAATTTGATTTCTCCCAATGCTGTTTTATTCATTGCAAGCACACACACACAAAACACACACGGGAATGAAATAAGACCGCAGGTAAACCGTTAAATATGCAACGCTGGCTGCCACAGTTTAAAAACCACAAAATAAATTGACCAATCCCCCCCCACACACCCATTGAAATATCTACTTTGCACGCATATTGCAAATGGGCAAATGCGGATTTTTGTGGGCCAAAAAATAAGAGGGAGAAATTGTAAACAATTTTAATGAAGCAGAGCTCGCTTGTTGTTCTCGTTGCCTTCGTTGTTTGCACGTGTGTGCGGTCGCATAACCTCACAATACACAAAAGGATACCCCCGAATATCCCTTCGACCCAATTCCAATGGCGGAATCCCATTGATTTGAAGGGAAATGAAAAACAGAACAAAATTAAGACAAAAAAATAAAAAATAAAAAAGATCATAGGGAAAAGCGCAACGAATATGCAAAATGTTAGAAACAACAATAACAGATGAGCGTGTGAGTGTGTCAGGATAAAAATAGAAAAAAACGCAACAGAGCAGCGCACATGCGAAATGCAACAACAGCAATACAACGGCCATAAAACGAAAATAAAACTTACATAAATTTAGAAGTCTTGGCTGGCCGTCGCGTTTGTGTCGCACTGCTGCTCCCAAAACGCACTTTATTTTTGGAAAAACGAGCCACGAAAAGCCAAAATAGCGAAAAAGCACCGAAAAAGCATCAGCACGAATGACGCAGCAACAGGCAAATCTGTTTTATAGACACGCAAGCGCAGGCATAAAAAACAATAGTGCAAAAAAAGTGCACTCTCACTTTACTCAATGAATGGCAATCATGGTCACAGTGTGGCCAGGATCGTTAGTTTCAATATCAGTGTTGCCAGGTGCACTATAACGAATACATGTTTGCCAGGGTGCTGCCAGATGGCTTATTAGGTAGATCAGTGTTACCAGATCTAGGCTTAAAGGCCAACTAAAAATTTTAGTGTAATAGGGTATTAGTTGAATATGAATTAACTTGACTTGAATTAGTAAACACATTTTTCCTAAACTATAATCTTAAGCTTATTGTAACTACAAAACTACATAACAATGCAATAATTGATGCTTTTCTATACGCTCTGACATTGCTTACAAGTATCCCATAATTTCTAATCAAGATCTTTATTTTTGACAGTGATTCTCTCAATAAACCGTTAAAGAAAGCACCGATCGATAGCATCCTATCGATAAATCAGTGCCACAAAGCCTCGCTGTGAGTCCCGTTGTGCGGCTCAAAAGCAACTCTGGACAGCATCTGGCGCATTTCTATTCGCGTTTGAGCATATAAAAATAATAAAAACCAAAAAAAAAAAAAAACCCAGAGAAAACAGAAACAGTCGGCGGCTTAAAGTATGTATGTCCAAATGGTGGGGGGAAGGAGAAAATAACAACCGAAAAATGGAAAAACAAACAACAACAAGAATATCACAAACATACACTCAGACAAATTAGAGCAAACCCTAAAATCACAATTAATTGTCAAATATCTCATTAAATTTAAGACCTACATATCTAATATGAAGCTTTTTTTCAAATATCGTAAGAATTAAGTTACTAGTGATTATTATTTAAATTTAAATAATATCCTTAGGCTAAAATGAATGTAATAGGAATAACAATTCTGTGTGTACACACACAATAAGCAACTGAAGAGGAACGAGAGCTTGTGGGGCGAGCTGGATGCCTCTGGTGAGTCGTAAAATTGCGCAAACAGGACTCTCTGCTCCAGCTCTTCGTCGTCCTCTGGCTCGTGTTTAGAGAGGCGAAAAAAAAGACACAAGAAGCTGGCCAAATTAAATACAGCAATTTTGCAAAACGAATGGCACGCGCAAAGCAACAGCGAATAATAATATGAAGGAAGTGCGCAAAGGAAGCTGCGAAGAGGGAGAGGCAAGTGGGGACAACCTTGGGATGTTCTGGAGCAAACGCATATTTTTCTCGGTTTCTTTTGTTTGCGCCATATTTTTTTCTTTTTGTTTATCCTTTTGTACTGTGTTCTCGGATTCTTTTTTTTTTATGCGTGAAAAGCCTGCAAACATGTCCAAAGCTGCTGTTGCAATTTTTGGTTTCTTCGCGAAAAAAAAGAGGCGCCCGAAAATATTTGCACACAAAGCGAAGGCTGTAAAGTATGAAGCCGGAGTGCACGGCAAAAAAATAAGCAGCATAGATTGAGGAGAATTACTTGGAAACTTGAAGCAAAATAACAAACAGAAATCGTCATAGATTTTAAATTAATTTGACAGAAGCCTTTAAGTATGCAGTTTGTAAACACATATATATTAAGTATTATTAAGTGTGACCATGTTGTTATGATTTATGTAAGTAGCATTAAGTGTGAACATTTTGTTATAGAATATAATAGTGTATGTATTCGATAGTTCTGTACACGATAGTATCGATAACACGATAAATATTGGAAGGAGGCGCAACCAACTTCACTTTATAAAGAAGAAGCATAAGAAACAGACGCTTAATAAAATAAGAAATATATAATCATTAAAATTAAAGGCCATTATTTACAAGTTAAGTATTTTAAGTTCCAAATAATTAGTATTTACTTTTGAAGCATACTTTTAGGCACCTTTTCAATTGATTTTATGTCCCTGAAAATTATAGAGTCAACATTTTCAAGGGTTTAAGTAGATTACGCATATAAATACTTTTAGTCACATTTTTAAATGAATTTTAGGTCCCTAATAATTATAAAAAAAAAAAAAATACATACCAAATTTAAAACAAAAAATTGCGAAATAAAATATTTTTTAAATACATTTTTCGACATTTTTTCAAAAGCTATTTCCAAGTTAACAATAAAAAAAAAAACGCTTATTCAAACTTTTGGGGAACTCAAGGAAATGTTAATAATTCATTATTTAACTGCCACATAGTCTGGTTTTTTTTTAATATTAAATATTTAATGAGACTTTATTCGTTCATTTTCTCTCAGTTCAATGAAATATGCAAGTTGTTGTCCTTTTTGGAGAGCCAGAAGCGCAGGGACAGAGGCTAAACTGGACACAAAATGTTTATGAGCACTTTAGCTTGGCCACGGAACGGGAGCAGGAGCCGGAGCTGGCAGGAGAAGACTTCCTCGCAGTCCACAGTTCACAGTCCACACAGGAGTCCCCGCCCGGCCATCAGCAGCATCATTCACATTTACGAGCCAGCGGAGGCTGTTGCTTCCACTCGCCCAAAAAAAAAAAGAACAAAAAGGAGGCATGTCCTCGGGTGGGGTGGGGTGGAAGGCGTGGCTCTATACTATCCTGTCCGGCCTGGCCCTCCCTGCCCCTGCCGTTGATTATTGTCAATGATTTGCTTTTGGGCTCATAAAATGCAAGCAAATTGAATTATTTTTCGCAATTATGTGTCACAGAAAAAAGAGGGACGCCAAAGGGAATCCTCAAATGATTCTACGGCGCACAAAAAATATCCTCTCCCTCCACCCCAATGAAAGTTGTGGAATTTAAAAGGACTTCTGCCTTCACTTGGAGGGAATTTTTCCTTAAAGAAAGAAAATTGTTTTTAAAAGGGAAATCAACCATTTCGGAGACATTTTAAGATATATTGTGCTTCGAGGTCCCTGAATTTTTGTTTTTAGGCCCAAAGACTTTCAATCAGATCGCTTAAAGCTTAGAGGACTCAAGGGACTTGGAGGACTTTTAATTTAGCCAACACAACACTAAGTAGCCAAGTGTAATTCAAGTGGACCGGGCTAATGAAGTGGATACAACGATAACGAGGGCTGTTCAAGGTACATTAAGCGCTTATAAGTATTAGGCATAAACCTATCGGACTCACCTGGCGGGGCCACCTGTGCTTGAGCTGAGCGGCGGTAGTTGTATGTGTATATTATGTATTCTTTTTAGTTATTTTATTGATAATAGTTTGCAATTAGAACTGTTTAATATCCGTAGTTGTTGAGAGCGAAGGACAGGCGAGGGGGGAAAACGAGAACTTCTGCAACTGCCCTCGACTGAGACACTCTGCATTCATTTATCCGACTTTAAGGCCCATATTTCACTTTTCTTTCTCTCTCATCTATTCATCCGTTAGATCTTTGCCAGTATATATAGGGGGGAAAAAAAAACAAACAAAAATATAATGATTGATATATATATATTTATATCTAATCGGCACTAACACACGCACATGCACAACGGCGGAAACGGAAACGGTGTAAGCACTCTCGAAACTGAAACCGAAACCGAAACACAATCCCGCGACTATTCGATTATTTTGCCGATTACTTGGATCGATTTGAATGGCTTTCTTTCAGGACATTGTTCCTCCTCCTCGAATGAGATGTGATGTGCCTCCTTATAGCCAGGGATCTCGTTAATTTGGCTTATTTGCCAGCGCTGTTTCCTCGATGGCCCATCCATTTGGACACTTCCAGCTCATTTGACGCGGGGATTGCGAACTGCGGATTGCGGATTGCGGATTGCGTATCCTGCGACGCCTCCTCCTGAATGCCTGCCTGCCTGCCTGCCTGCAAAATCGTGGAAAAGCGGAAAGCAAAGAGGAAACGGAAATTCTTTTTATGGCTTTTCAATAAATTTGCAACAAATTATGGTTGGTGTGTGTGAGTGTGCGGGTGTGTAAGAGCAGCTGATAGATGGAGTGTTTGCCAGGGGATTGTTTAAATAAACTCATTTTATAGAAAATGTGGGCCTAGATCTGGTGCAGTTTTTAAAATTAATCACCCAGAGACAGGGGATTAGCTTGCAAAGGTAGGTAAATTAGGTCAATTGAAGAACTAAGCTGTTTAGAACATTTCAATAACCAAATTAACACTGAAATTTCATGTACAAACTATATATTTTTCAACCCTTTTCTGGCATATATCTGGTGAGATTTTTAAAGGGAAAAATCTAGAAAACAATCTATCTAAAAAGTTTGATATTAGCTTTGGTATTAAAATCTTTACGAACTTTGCTTCCCCCTTTTAAGATAATTTTCATATCCTTATATATCATTTATATTCCCAAAATCTGAACCAGAACTTTTCGCTTGTCACGAAATACTTTTCATTAAAGTTCCACAGATTTTCCGCAGAGTTCCTTGCATTATTATTTTATTCCCCCCCCTTTATTTGCTAGGGCCAAAGATCTAAAGAAAATATTGTGCGGAATCTCAGGAACTTTCTCTGTGTGAGCCTGTGGATTTTAAGGACATTTTGTCGGCGCTAGAACATGGCTATATACATTTATATACTTCCTTGTAGTATATAAGGGTTCCTGGGCTGATTTATTTGGCTCTAGCCTTAGAGAGGCAGGCACCTTGAACACAGGCTCCTCTCCGCGTTTTATTACTTTATCCTTTATCCCTTATCCTTTTCCCCATATTGGCCGCCGCGTTCACCCCAGGTTTTTCGTCGTTTTTTTTTTTTTTTGCCTTCCAAACTCATTTTGTTGATGTTCTCCGCAAGGCTTTTTAAACTTGTCATACATTTTGATAAAGAATTCGCCTTGTTCCCTCGAGGGCCTGGGATGTTGTCAGCACCCCCCACCCCTCTTTCAGCCTTATTTTCCGCCACCCAACCCCCTGGCCAGACTCACCTGGGAGCGCCCCATCGGGGGCCCCCCTCGTTGAAAGGGGGTTCCCCCTTTTGGCTTTACTGGCGCTCCGCTGCTGCCGCGCGGCGTGAAAAATTTTGCACATTCAACGGGAGTTTGGAGGGGTCGCTAGCTCCCTCTCTCTCTTCCCCTCTTCCCCTTCCCCTCCCTCTCTGGTCTTTAACCAAATTCGCATTCTTCGCAATTTAAGTGAATTCCTGTGCTCTCTCCACCAGCCCGCGGGCCACAAAATGCTCCGCGACTTGACTTTGTCTTTTGTAGTTTTTATTTCATTTTATTTCAGTTCGTTTCGCTTCGCTAATGGCACAAAGTTGCCAGATACAGGTAGAGAAAAATTCTATAACTCATATTTTCAGAAGAATTAATTGATAAATATATGGAAATATATGGCCTAGTTTTGAGACAACAGAAGTCAAACTATAAGATAAATATGAAGTCAATGCACAGCGAGAAAAATTGATATAAATTGGCCCTTCCCTAAAAATATGTTGGTAAGAAGATAATTTATAAGGTGTAGCTCTTGATTGCATTAAATAAGTAATTAACAGTTGGTAAAAACAAAAACTAAGAGACCAAAGAGAATAAATATAAGCAAAAATGTATTCACTTTACTTTAAGTACATATGTATGTATATACTTTTGACATATACGTATACTTTAAGAATTTAATTATTATTTTATACAATCTTTGGTAAGATCTGAAATCAAGAATGTTAAACTATGTAAAGGTTCAGCAACGCTAAAGAATAATACCTAATATATCCTAATTTAACCAAAAAATGATTAATTACAGCCACAATAAATCACAACAGGGGTCTCTTTACTAGAATTTGCACTAGAATTCCCAACTGGGTCTGGCTGAATGCTGGTGGAAGATTAAAGATGATTAGCATTGTATACTGATGGGGAAAGGCTGGCTACGATTGTGACAGTTATTTCTTATTTAAATCCTTTTTAGTTACAATAACTATATTTTAGGATTCAAAATTATTTATGCAGATTAGAATATTAAAGATTAAAGATGATTAGCATTGTATACTGATGGGGAAAGGCTGGCTACGATTGTGGCATTGATTTATTCTCTAAATCCTTTTTAGTTACAATAACTTTATTTTAGGTTTTAAAGTTATTTATGCAGATTAGAACAACTAAAATAATCGCTGGTTTCTTTGGGAATTAATATACTTAACTTAAAGGATGGTTTACTAACAACTTCCCAAAAAATAATCTAACTTATTAAATACATTTTAAGACTCATAAATCTTATGCGAAATTTCCCTTTTGTCCGTGTAACCATCTCTGGGAATGGAAAATGAAGGGGGATTGGAGGTATCATTGCAGCTTTCTCCTCAAAAAAATTGCAAGGGGGTGGAGTTAATTTTTTTTTTTTCGCCCGACTTTATTTCCTGACTTCCCTGGCTGACTTAAAACTTGCTCAACTTGGTCTTTTTGCTCAGAGCTCTCGTAGCTATTTTGGGTATTATATTATTCCTTTTTTGGTTTCATTTAACATTTCTATGGCGGGGCTATTAAGAAAAACAGCCCCTCTTGACACACACACACACACACACGCACAGAGCCAGAGAAACTCACTCACACACATGGGCAGCGGCGGTGAAAATGTTCAAGGACATTTCCAATGGCAGTGCGCAAAAAAAAAAAAAAAAAACTAAACCAAAAAACAAAAAAAAAGAAGGGAACATCTTCTTCAGATCGCAGGCCAAACTGAAACTGAAAATTCCGCTCTAAAGATTTCCATGTGAAAACCATTAAAAGCCATAATTATTTTCTGAAAAATATCAGTATTACAGTATCGGGACCAGGGACCCCAGTTTGTGCAATGTTATGAAGATGAAAATGAAAATGAAAATCGTTTTAACGATGCGACGCGACGCGACGCGAGAAAGATCTGTTTTCTTTTTTTTCTGTCTTTTTTTTTTTGAATATTTGTATTTACGTCACTACAGTTTTATGGCTCTTTAAATATTAATTAAAAGCACTGCGACAACAAAAAATATTAATAATGGAAAGAGCGATCCAGACAGCCGCCAAAAAGCGAATATTTTCATTTTTGTGGGGGAAGTACCTACCTCAAAGGGACATCTTTGGTTTGCTCTCTTTTTTGGTTTCTAATTTTCCTTTTTTTTTTCTTTTTTGTTTTTAAGGCGTCGCGCGCACTAGAAAAAAATTTCAAAAAAAAAAAACAAACAAAATCTGCGAACGTTGCCGAAGTCTGCGACGGTTATAACGGTTAACGGTTAACGGTATATATTTTCGGAACTTAGGCGGAATAATTACTAACACGAATCTTTATTTCAAAAATAAAAAAAAACAGCGGTTCGTGGCGGTCTTTGGTGCGGCAACTACTGCTGCTGCTGCTGCTGCTGCTGCAGCTACTGCGGCTACTGCTGCTGCTGCTGCGGCTGCTGCTGCGTTTCCTGATACTGCTGCTGCTGCTGCGGCTACTGCGGCTACTGCTGAATGCTGCGTGTCGTCGCGTGTCGCGGCTCTGCACATCGCGCCGTATACCCAACGACTAGGCGCTGGAGACCAACTGTGCGGAACCCAGACGCGTCTGCAGCGCGTTCCGAGTCCGATCCGAGTCCGAATCCGAATCCGAAACCGAATCCGAAACGCTTTCCGAATCGCTGGCGAGAAGCCGACCGAAGCCGAAAACTGAAAACTGAAAACCGACTGCAGCCTCTGCCGCGGCTGGCGTCGCTGTCGCCGAGAGATAGAGATGCTTTCACCTTGAGCTTTTCCTTCGCTTGCCACCGCTTTTCCTTCGCTTTTCCACCGCCTTGCCTTTGGCTTCCCCCACGCTTTTCGAATTCGAAAATGAAAGCTCGCAAGCACGCGCGGAGCTTTGAAGGTCAGCAGTGAGGGAGAGCGCGGTGGTGGCTTTCCACATTTCCGCCTTTGCCGGATGAGCTTTCGGCGCCGAAAAGGATAAGACGGCAGCGGCTGCGACAGCGGCTGGCCATGTCCTGTAGAAAGCAGAAAGTGGGCCAGTCCGCAGCAGAATGCAGCAGCGTTTCGGACTTCCAAACTTTCCAACACGAAAGCTCTTCCAGAGCCGTTAATTTAAAAGGCAATCAATTCGTTTATAAAAAAGCTAAGAGCATTAAAGGATCATTTGAACAATGTTTGTTTTTTATAACAAGGATAAATCAGGCAGAAATCTAAGTTCTTTATTTGAATAAACCATAACAAATACAACAAATTGGTTTGGTATTGGGACTTGCAAATTGCAAATCAAAAGAATACGAGTATTCTACAAATATTTCTATGGTGTTTACAATCCTAGTTCAATCGCCTTAAAAATGGGGGAATTGAGGCAATATCTGGTATTAAATAATATTTAAAAATAAGAATAACAAAATCCTGGCAAAATGCTGAGGTCCCGTACAGTAACAACAACTACCAGGAGTTGAACCTGCGTTTCTTAATACAACACTTTTTTTTTGCTAAAAACAAGGAAAAATGTTCTTAAAATGAGAAAAAAATATTCCATATTGCAGGAATGGTTACCATAAACAAAAACCACCATAGGAAGAAGAAAAAATTCCTATGCTTTAGAAAAATGTTCTTTATTTCTAGAAATTATGTCCTGAAATCTAAGAATGCTTGCCATAAAACAGAATTTTTTAGAAATACATTTTCTAAATACTAATACCCTAACCACACCCAAAAAAAAATCATCATAGAACCTATACGATTGTTACATGAATTCTATTTTCTTGAGGATGAAAAATTTCTTAATAAGATGCTTATCAATTTAATACTACGAAAGTATACATTTTATACTCATCTGCACCATTATTTCATAATAATCACTAACGCGACAAACAGAAAAGGACTAGATTCCAGCTAACGCGATTTGTTATCGAATTTTCAATGTAGGTTCGTATAAAAATAATACTCAAAAATACACAATTGAAACTATAGAGTACAAAAACTAAACTTTGGAGTATACATTTGATATTTTGAAGTATGTATATAATCTATACTAAACGAGTTATACTGATTGAGTATACTTTTAAGACAACGCGTAGAAAGGTTAAACTCTTGTTTTTTTTTGGGTGCATTTAAAGTAAATAACCCTAAATAATAGAAATCATTTCTAAAATGTTGAAGGCTTAGAAATATTTTCTAAGAAATAGAAAGACTTTATTTATAAATATCTAGAAATACCGTAGCTCAGAGCGCTAATGGGTTGTTCATTTATCGATCAACAAGAGGAGGGCGGTTCGACTCCTGATCAGGGCAACGTACATTTTTTTTATTTTTGCAAATTTGTTTTATTTGTTTTTGTTTTAACTAGTTAAGCCCCATAAATATTTTTTTTATATGTTCAAGCCCTTTGATTTAAAAATAAAGTTAATTAAATACGATTTTTAACAAAGTTTCCTCAAATGGCGAATGGCGTTGGGGTTAAGGCGTGCGCGTACCAAATAGTTGGTCGAAGGTTCACAACGCGGTTGGGTCATGTGGGATGAGTTGTGTTTTTATAATGCTAATTGCACTTTTCAGATAGTCTCTTAATAAAATTTGAGTAAATACAAATAATTAATCTAATTTAGCAATTCTGTCAAAGCGATAAAATAATATAATGTGTACAAGGTGTGTTCAAAAAGTGTCGCGAATTTTGTCTTTTTTCAAAAATTATTTATTTATTCATGAATATCTATGTATTTTGTCCCCTTCAAAGTAATCGCCATGAGATATTATACACTTGTGCCAACGGTTTTTCCAATCTTCGAAGCACTTCAAAAAATCTTTTTTTTTTAATCTTGTTCAGCTTCTCCTTCGATGCCGTCTTTATCTCGTCAAGCGTAGCGCAACGTCATCCTTTCATGGACCTCTTCAGTTTAGGGAACAAGAAAAAGTCACAGGGGGCCAGATCTGGGAAATACGGTGGCTGCGGCATCATTAGTGTGTTGTTATTGGCCAAAAAGTCGCGCACAAAGTACCAATGCCTAGTACCAATTTAATTATTATAACTTTATCTGCTCTTCTAAACGCCTGGACTGGGCTTTTGAATACATTATTGTGTTTGGCGGGATCTATATTTTTAAATTGTGCGAAGAAACAGTAAAAGAGAGTGAGAGACCAATAGTCTTTTCTCTCACTTCTTAGAAACGCTCTTCGCGTGTATGAGTACGAACCTTGTTTGTAAAATATACCCCCAAGTCAAGTATAAAAAAAGCTGAAATGGCGGGAAAAAAAACTGATTTGGCAGCACTGCTTGGCGTAGCAGAAAAATTCATTTTCTCTCGAGTGTGCGCAAATAATTCCCAACTGGTTTTAACACCTCTGGCATGGAGTGGCTGTTGCCGACCAGCTTTGCACAATGTTTGTGCTACGACAGAAATAGCAAAGCCTTAGTACAACAGTATAAGCATTATTATTTTTTATTTTATTATTTTTTATTATTTTTATTATATTTTATTATTTTTTTTAAATAATTTTTTAATTTTTTTATTATTTTACTAAAACTGGCTTGATGTGTTTGTTTCTGCGACTCGAAGAAGCTGAAAATGGCACAGGTGGAATGCCTTTGGTCCTAATTTATTATTTATTTATTATTTTTATTATTTTTAATTTTTTTATTATTTTACTAAAATTCGTTCTAGCAATCGAAATGGAATTACTCTTCTGATCGATGTACATTGTCAGGACTTCGTTCTTCACAACCTTTATTTATTATTTTTAATTTTTTTATTATTTTACTAAAATTCGTACTAGCAATCGAAATGGAATTACTCTTCTGATCGATGTATAGTGTCAGGACTTCGTTCTTTACAACCTTTATTTATTATTTTTAATTTTTTTATTATTTTACTAAAATTCGTACTAGCAATCGAAATGGAATTACTCTTCTGATCGATGTATAGTGTCAGGACTTCGTTCTTTACAACCTTTATTTATTATTTTTAATTTTTTTATTATTTTACTAAAATTCGTACTAGCAATCGAAATGGAATTACTCTTCTGATCGATGTATAGTGTCAG
>VNJO01009259.1:0-12473 GCA_008042535.1 Drosophila tani | reverse complement strand
TATGTTAAACAATTATATTCCAACAATACTTCTATATTGTGAAATATTTATCAACTCTTTTAAGTTATATTTACCTTGTGTCACTGTGTGAATCTGACTCTTCTCTTTTTTGGTTATTCTCAGGGGACACGGACACTTCCTCTTGTGACTCAGATGTGTTCATCACCTCTATCTCGTCACCACTCATTTTTAACACTGAAATTCTTAAGGAAACCAAAAATTTGCCTTTTTAGACTGCCGCTTAAATTCAGAGGTCACGAAATGTTGTTGCGACTCTGTTGCAGCGCACAGCTCTCGACTCTCAAAAGTAAACAAACCAATCGAGAAGAAGAAGACACATTACATATTTTAATTTCCGAGTCGAAAAAGATTGATAAGAATTATGGTGCCAATCAAAAATAGTTAATGCATTCTTAACCTGTTAATATCTGTATGCAACCTGTTCAATCAGAAGTTCTTTTGACACACACACCTCTCACCCTTTTTTCTACTTCTGTAAATGAATTTGTTTTGTCACAGAAATGATTTCGGCTTAAAAAGCGTCTTCTCGCTCAAGTACGCATACACACAAGTGCTCGCATGCGCATTCTATTTTGAGATTTTTACGCTCTCAGCTTTGTGCTAGCGCGCTGAGAGCGAGAGAGGATAGAAGAGGAGAGGAAGATCGTTCGCCAGCGGTGAGAGAGGGACAGGAACTACGCGCATTTTCGTGTCGTTCAGAAATCGGTTTTACTTTGTCTCCGAAAATTTATAACGCGCCTAAAGAAGTTTCACTTCAAAAAAAAATCGCCTTCGGAGACTTGAATTCGCTAAAACCTAAAAAAATCATCCCGTTGAGTTCTGGAGAAATGTTATTTTCACTGATGAGTCTAAATATAATATATTTGGATCAGAGGCAGTTTTATGGTTTGGCGGCGACCTAGAGATGCCTATAAACCAAAATATACGATTAAAGCCGTTAAGCACGGTGGAGGAGGAGTAATGGTTTGGGGTTGTATGGGCTCTGCAGGCGTCGGGAACATGGAATTCATTGACGGAATTATGGATCACAAAATGTATATCGAGATCCTTAAAAGGAACTTAAAGCAAAGCGCCGATAAGCTTGGAATTGGATCATCTTTTTACTTTTACCAAGATAATGATCCAAAACACACGGCCTTAAATGGCTGCTGTATAATGTTCCGCACCTGCTTAAACCACCTCCGCAGAGTCCCGACCTATACACCATCGAGCACGTATGGAACCAACTTGAAATAAACATGAGGGGTCGCGAGATTCGCAATAAAACGGATCTAATGGCAGCGCTACAGGAGGAGTGGAAAAAAATTGACCCATCTTATCTGGAAGCATGCCAAGACGAAATATTACATTTAATTTAAAACGGTTAAATTAACTTTTTAGTTAACTTTATAAAAGGTGTATCATCACTTTTGTGGAACAAAATATATTAAGTTTTTATGGTTTTCCTAATTTTTAAGTAAACTATGGGAAAAAGTTGTTATATTAATTTTTAATATTATTTCAATATAGAAATAAAAAACATGGCATCCTTACTTTTTTTGTTTAAATAAAGGAGTTATCGTTAACTAAAGTACAAATCGTCTGCTGTATCATGAATTAAGTGGCACACTGTAAACTTACAGAATGCCTTTTTTTAGGGGGAACAACATTTACAACGTCCTGAAAAATTCAACTAAAGTCACTTGACCCAAGGCTTTTATTATTTAGGAATATGATTTCCAAAACAATTTGAACAATATTTTCCCGTTTCGAAACGGTTAGAAAATCATTTCTTAAAGTTGACGCACCGGCAGCCATTTATTTTATTTTTGAAAGGTTCAGAAAATGTTTAATAATGAAAAAAAAGGTCACATATTACGAACGTAAACAGACAATCGAAAACTTTCGGTGGTTAATGCACTTACCACTGCACCAAAAATAAGTCTTTGTGGCTTCCTCAAGCTAGGTGCATTCTTTTAAAAAGAATTGTATGTGTCGGAGTTAAGTCCATGTACTCCATTTTACTTAGTTTACCGTTTTGCTAAAGTCCGAAATAAGCAGCGAGTTTTGTTCGCTTCTCCTCCGCTTGCTTGAATCACTTCACATTCTGCTTTCTGCCTTCCTATTTTCTGCACCTGTCATAATCTTGTGCCTCTCTAGTCATTTCCCTCTTACTAGGGTCTAGCGCAGGGGTGCTCAAATCTGCCTTATGGCAGTGCATATACCAACACAAATAAAAGAAATCATATGCACACTTGTAACAACACTTTTGCTTTATTTCAAGATGTTCACTGAGAGAAAGGCACTTGCTAATTCATCGCTCAATTTACCAATTTACCTCAAAGAATGCGAATGAATCAAGCATAAAGAAAAAGTGTTCAGTGTAGAAAAAAGAACAAATTACATTGGGATTAGCGGCGAGAAAAAAACTCAATGAAATTGTTGAAATTGTTACATAAATTCATTGCCGTTTCTGACCGTGTAAGCCAATTTGAAGTGATGGTCAACACTCCTAGCCACTCCACGCCGTCGCTTTACACACTTCAAGTCCGGCGAGATCACATCCGAGCCCTTTGGGACAAAGTCGAACAAGCATATGAAGCTTGTTCGGAGCTAGTAGCAGTGAGGGGTCGATTGACACCTTGCCAATCCTCCAGGCAAAATATGACTACTGCTACTCAGTTTACGAGTCATGTGCAGCTCAACTCAACGAGCAAATTGAGCGAGCGACGTCTCAACCAGCACAATCCAACTCCTGCAACTCTCCAAATTATACTCCAGCAGGTTGCCAGTACCTCCGTGCGATACAGAAGTTTTCTCGGGCGATTATCTTCGCTGGCCCACGTTCTGTGACCTTTTCACAGCGGTCTATATAGACAATCCAAGACTTACAGCTGTCGAGAAGTTATTCCATTTAAAAGCTAAGACTAGTGGTGAAGCTAATTCCATAGTTTCCAATTCGCCACTCACCAACGATGGTTTCCGCTCAGCCTCGAACAACTTAACTGAGCGTTTCGAAAACAAACGGTCGTTGGTGAACAACTCATTAAAAAGGTTATTCAATGTGAAATCCATCGCAAATGAATCTGCAGGTGCTTGAAGGTGCTGCAGGAAACCATTGAGAGTTCTCTTACGTCCTTAGAAATGTCCGGCATAAATACTGAAAATTGGGACTGCCTTTTGGTTTATTTGTGCTCTACTAAATTATTAAAGCTTACGCTTTCATTGTGGGAGCAATCCTTAAAAAATAAAACCCAGATTCCCAAGTGGCAAGAGCTCGATTTATTCCTGACTGAGCGCCATAGAACTCTAGAGGCCATAGATTCCATTCAACCTTCCAAGTTATGTCTCCGTCAGTTCCAACCGACAACCTCCAAAGTGTCCCCACGAGTGCTGAAATCCTTCAGTACAAAAGTGGTTCAAAAACGACAAGCTGCGATTTGTGTTCAAGAGAGAACCATCCAGTACGTATTTGTCCACGCTTCCTACAAATGACGGTAGACGATCGTTCGTCCTATATCCGAACGAAACAGTTGTGCTTGAATTGCTTTGCAATAGACCATACACTCCGGGATTGCACAAGCGCCCACAGCTGTTTCACATGCCGAGGTCGGCATCATACGTTGTTGCATCCAAACAACTCTTTCGCCGGTGCTACGACTCCCATTGATTCAAGGCCAGTATCCGCCTCCATCCAAAGAATTTCCGCGTTCTGCACGCAAGTATCGGAAGCTCCGGATTCATCCAAATATTGGGTTCCCGAGGTATTTTATCCTACCAATGCCGAGTCTGCCAAGGGAACCATCCTCTTCTGAAATGCCACCTTTTTTTGCAGCTAAGCGCTGAGAAACGGCTCCAGGCGGTCATGGATAAGAAGTATTGCGTCAATTGCCTGGCCCACCACCATTCCAAAGGATCGTGCCGCAGTGGTGACCGATGCCAATCGTGTGGACAGGATCACCACACTCTTCTCCATCTCCACGAACGCTCAGCGTATCCAACGCTTTCCCGAGTTACCTGTTCCTGAGGTTCTTGCTGCGTATCCTCGCAAGGGGGGGAGAATGTTCGCGCCAAGAGGGCGCTTATTTTCAAAAGCCAGTGTGAAGCGCTAGCGGCTTCGAAATGTCCCGCTTAATGGAGCCCAGCGCTCTCCCACACTTGCTCTCCCTCTCTCTTCCTCCGGTCCGCAAGAGCCTTCCATTCCGCTCTCCCCAACTTCTATTTTGTGACATGTAATTAGTTCTGATTTTCTACGGCTTCTAATCCGCCCACTCCATTTCAGGGTATGTTCCAGCTGCCAATGTCGACGTTGAAGCTAGGCTGTCGCTCTGTTATGTTCGGAGCAATCACCGCGGTAATGTTGGCTGAGTATTCGGAAGTTCGGGACTGAATCGTAATATTGACCGAGTGACCGTCCGTCACAAAACTCGATTCTCCTATTCCAGTCGATCGAGTAGAGCTCGAAAGGGAACGAAAACCCCGGAACGGTTTTTTACTAAAACGCTAGCCGTTGCTAAGAGCACAATATCATTACTAAACGCCTGTGCAGTAAGAGCAGTCGAAGTGGAAGGCAGTGCAGAGGGTGAGGCAGAGGGAAGTGCTTCTTGAAGCTGTGCTCCTTCTTGTGAAGGAAAGGAAGGTGAGTTTCCCAGGTGAAGTAGGGTGTGGTGCTTAGATCCGCATGCACGACAATTACTGGAGTTGCATTGCCAAACTTGATGACCAACCTTAAGGCAATTTATGCAAAGACCGAGCCGTTTCGCTTCTTGAAGAAGGAATAGGCTGCGAAATCCAATTTTTCGAGCTCACCGAGCACCTTTTTAAATGACTCTTGAAGCTAATCAATAAACTCCAACCTCACATGAAGGCCGCACTTGATAGGGAATCCAATAAGCGCTCCACTCTATTAAATAAATCCGTTGCCTTGCGCTTTAAAAAATATTGCCCTTAAAACTTTAAAACTTGTAATGTAAACTTAAAAACAATAATTTTTTTTTTTATAGCTAATAAGTACATTATTAAATAAAAACAAATAAATTGAGTAAGTTGCTCAAATTTCATAAAAATGTTGTGTTTTGTTGGAAATTAAAAATTGGTCAATGTTCAATTAAAATGTTCTTTGAATATTCGCTAATCGAATTCAATAGTCTTGCTGCAGCACCCATGGACCTCGAGGCAAAAAAGTCACGGTTCCAGAAGTTGTATTTCGTGCAGCCCTGGTGTAAAATCCATAAAGCCTGCTGAAACAACAAATTACAAAAATTAATACATTTTGGTAAATTTAAAAAAGTATAATTACTTACACAGTTTACATTTTACATGTGGAATTTAAAATTTTTGATATAAATCAACCGATCTTTTCTATGGCAGCTATATGATATAGTTGTCCGATCGTAATGAAATTAAAACCGTTATTCTAAAACCGTAAAGAACAGATATATATTTTTATAAAAATACGTTGAAAAACAGAGACGATATAATTTTCGTTCCATTATATTCCGACCATACCTAAGGCAGCGATAACATATACATAGTGGTCCGATTCCAGCCGTTCCGACATATATACTAGCTGCATTAGAAAGAAGACCATCTGCAAAGTTTCATTCAGATAGCTTAAAAACTGAGAGACTAGTTTGCGTAGCAACGGACAGACGGATAGACGCTAGATCGACTCGGCTGGTAATACTGATCAAGAATATATATACTTTATGGGATCGAAATGCTTCTTCCTTCACTGCATTTCAAACTTCTGATCAAAATTATAATATCTTGCAAGGGTTTAAAAATAAGTTTATGTGTACAAGTAATTGTTTATGTTGTGGGGACTTTATAATAAACTTGTAATGTGAACTTAAACCAACAAAAATGCATTGGTAGAAACCCATTAAAAGGGGGGCATTGGTACAACTGGAAGACTGGGCCAAGAAAATTACATAACTTATGACGAACGACCTGAACAAAAGGGGATCGTATTGCACGGCCCGCGACGATCCAAAGGCGCACGAAGTTTGCGATTGGGGAGGGAAAACGGCCAAAACATAGCCCTATCGTTTTTACGATCAAGCATAAATATGTTTGCGGGGCAATGTGGACAGAAAGACAGACTGACGAACCATTTCTTCTACTTTTTCAGGCACGTAAATAATTGTTCTGATTACGTTTGGAGAGGATAGTGGCGTCTAAAGAACCCACCCCAAATCCGGCGAGCTCAGCTGCACAAATCGTGTCTGCTATTCGGGCGGCCACTTCCTCAGCCCTATGTCCTGCAAGGACTGAGGCACAACGACACCACCGACGTAACGTAAACTGTTATCTTTATGAAAACATGATACTGATCGAGAATATATATACTTTATGGGATCGGAGAGGCTTCTTCCTTCACTGCGTTGCAAACTTCTGATCAAAATTAGAATACCTTGCATGGCTATAAAAATAAGAAATTTATGTGTACAAGTAATTGTTTATGTTGTTTATGTTGTTATATTATGTTTGCCTTTATATGCTGGTTGCCAGACTATTGCAACTTTGGTGGCATTGGCATTCCCATAACACGATATGTAAACTTGTTATACTGTTGGGGTGTATTTTATGAAAACACGGATAAAGGGTAAGCTCTTGCTTTTTTTTTGTTCTATGTGCTTAGGTGAAATATTAGTGGTTGTAAAATTTGTTATTTATTATTAAATTGTATTGCATTGTGTTTAGTTTCTTGAAGCCGGTTGCTGATAGGCAGCCGAAAAAAATCGACTATAAAATGTATACGTAAATTTTATTTTCATCACCTGACTAATAAAACTAATTTATATATTGCAGGCTGACGCCGAATACGACAAGGAACAATTAAGAAGTGAGTATTTAAATGAAACTGATTCAATAATAAAACCGCTACTTTGCAGTCCTTCGTAATGCCTTTAAGGCGTTTGACCATGATGGTGCAGGCTCGATCGAACATGCAGATGTATCTAGCATTCTTGAAATTTTAGGCCAGAAACTAGAGCCACCAGCAGTGAAGGCACTTATTAAAGAGGTAGACAAGGGAACAACAGGAAAATTGGATTTTAGTCAGTTCTGTAAGCTGGCTGCACGTTTTATCGAGGTGGAGGAAGACGTAGGAGCACTGCAAAATGAGTTGAAAGAGGCCTTTCGTGTTTACGATAAAGAAGGAAAAGGCTATCTAACAGTCGCCACATTGCGAGGCATTCTCCACGAATTGGACGATAA
Organism: Drosophila tani; assembly: GCA_008042535.1. Classification (NCBI taxonomy): domain Eukaryota; kingdom Metazoa; phylum Arthropoda; class Insecta; order Diptera; family Drosophilidae; genus Drosophila; species Drosophila tani. Next base: position 5,252 of record VNJO01009259.1, on the reverse strand, counting down.
AATCTCTAACCAAGACTTGGATAGTATAATTGAGGAAATTGACGCAGATGGCTCTGGTACGGTTGATTTTGATGGTATGACAAGTATTGTATTTTCATTTGAAAAAAAAAAAAACTAAAAACTATAATTTATTTCAGAATTTATGCAAGTGATGACAGGTAATATATATACACATATATCAATGAATGAATATATTTATATACGAGTTAGTTGTTTCTTAAAAATGGGTTAGTATGTAAGTGTCGGCGTTGAATAAGTAGTTCAGATGTGTTTAATTCTAAAGTTGGGATATGATAACACATAACATTTTTCAACCTTTTAAAATATGTTTAAACTGCTACAATGATTACTTATGATTTAACAAAATCCAAATTTGTAAATGTCATTCAAATATCAACAATGTCAAGAATGTTATGCAAAGGCAGACGTAAAAGATTTACAGCAATTTCATCAAGGAGACGTACTTCCCCAAGCTGCGGGAGCTACCAGAAAACATAGGCGATTAGGAACCAAAATTTTAGGTGAAACTCAAGATACAATACTGGGAGGTGGAGCAGAAGTTAAATTAGATGAAGACGCAAATGGGCAATTCCAAAGTCGCGCACGGGACATTCGTACGCATTCAAAGTAAAAAAACGTTAAGAATGAAACGATTTTTTTTTCGGATGAAAGTCCTAACATATTGCATTTTATTTGTTCTTTTATTGGTGCAAAGATTGATTTTGGGTAATTTTTAATTATTAAGTTATTTGCAAAATTCAAGTGATTCGCACGGGACAAAAAACGGAAGTGACTTTTGAGGTCGACCAATTCAAATGCCAATTTCTGCGAATCAAGAGGCAATATTTTAATGCAACTAATGTTGTACTCAGATGCCTCTTAAAAATTGTTATGAGTTTTTTCCGAAATGACTTGCATTTTTTTGAAAATTCAATTTGAAGTAGATTCACACGGGACATCGCGCACGAAACATTTTTTATCATCACTTTTTTTTTTTTTGTTATTGTCATGGATGCTGTAGCTAAATATTTACAAAAAATATTTTGAAAATGTTTTTAATTAACAAAAAATATGATTCTATTCATTTTCACATAACAGGAAACTTAATAAGTATTTACATATTTGCGGTTTTTTTTTTTAATTCAAATGAGATCCATTCAAATGTATAAACAAGAAATTAATATATTGGTTATCATTTTAATATTTACAAAGTTCTTAAATACATAATATTGTTTGGATTTTCTTTTTTAAAGAGCTCATATGCTTCGCAAACTGTCATCATAAAACGTTTAGCTACTACATCGCCTGCTATCAAGAGTGTGTCCTTTTTTCCTGAGGACTGGACACTAATATTTTCGCTTATATAAAATCTAATCTGCCAGTGTCGTTTTGCAATTAGTCTCCGTAATTTTTGATTTTGAGTTTTCTTTATATTTGTTTAACAAAATTTCAAGTACTTTTACTTTCTTATCTAAGTCATTTGGTAGAGCAACCTCAACTTTTCGTAAAGCTTTTCCCAATGTTTGCTTGCAACTGTAAGGACCATTGTAGATTATAGCATCTTGTTTTTCTTTTTCTCTTTTTTCTGCTAGCTTTTATCGATATAGTCTCTTTCTCGTGCGCTCAAGCTCCCTCCTGTTTTCCACAATTTCATTATTACCAATCGTCGATGCTTTATATTTTCGCCTTGTGTTCCGCATTCTTGTGTTGTTCTTTAATTTACTCTTTTCCCATATTACTGGGTCTTCCTTCAACTTATCTCTCCACCGTTTGCAAGTTTCTCTTCTTTTTTGGCTATTATTTTCGCTCATCTACATTAAGATAATTTAAAAAATATATATTTATATATTTAAGAAAACAACAAAGTGAACAAATAAAAAAAAATCAATATGCTTACGGTCGCGCATCGGACAAACTTTAAATATCCACCAAAAATACAAATCTTTAAATATTTCTAAAATATTTGTATACATTGATTGCACACTTAAACTCTGTTTGCAAAAAAAAATTGATGCGTTTCGGGCAAGTAGTTTAGATGTTCTGATATGATATGTTGTTTTTCGGTCGCGCACGGGACATTGCTGAAAGCGATAACGCAAATCAATATTTTACCGTTAGTAGTAAACGCATATTTCCCTTTGCGTTTTTTTTCGACTCTTTGCATTCTCTAAATGATCTTAGAAATTAGAAGTCAAAGAATAATGCCTCTGGTTTAGAAGTTATAATCAAAACAAAACATGAGCTAGAAACATTATAACGACAATGGGTGCGCTTGCGCGACTTTGTGTTCGAATATTTCGAAATCGGTTTTAGATAAATGCAAAATTCTTTCAAATTTAATAAATTTGAACATTTCTTAATGTAACTCTGTTAAAAAAAACCATTTTTGAGAACTTTTTGTTTTTTGGCCGCGGTGGACCTTTCTGTGGAATAGCCCAAATATAATAGAACCCTCGGACAGAGGGCGCACTGAAAAACGGCTGGGACGAGCGCCAGGGAAAAAGTCACTGATAAGGTCCCAAATCCTACGAGAAGGGAAAATCAAGACATTCCCAATAAAACTATTGTTAAGACAAGGGAACACGTATCAGCAATTGATTATGAACGTATGATGACTGTTTGGATTTCAATGATTTTGAAGTGCTGTGCAAAAATTTGCATGTATTGATGATGGGACAACCTAGAGAGTGGTACTGGAGGTATCGCAACGATAATTCAACGTTAGTATGGAGCGATTAAAGCTTTAAAACTTCAGTATGCTAATTACCGAAATGAATTTGAAATTTTAGAAGATATACGAGTCAGGAAACAACCTTCGAATGAGTCGTTTGATTCCTTTCATGATCCTATCATGGCCATGGCTTCTCAAATGTCAAGGCCGATAGAAGACGATCAGTTAGTAGAAATACTAAACCGAAATCTATTATTTGAAATTAGACAAGAAATGCTGTATGTGCCTATAAAATCTATGGCTCATTTACGGAAGCTAGTACAAATGCGGGAGAATGTATGGAAAGGAATTGGCGTGAAAAAAATTACATCGATGCCATTCAAGCTCCCAGAAAAGTGTATCAATGTTGGAACTGCGATCAGAAGGGGCATGGTTTGGATATGTGTTTACAAGGACGGAACGTCGCGCATTGGGGTAAGAGAGACCAAAATGGCGATCAAATCAACTAAGCGTGATAGAGGAGCCATTGTAATTTTTTCTTATCGAGTTGAATTCACTTATAATAAAAAAACACGGTTACAAAAAAAACATTTTTTTTTAATATTTAAAATTATTTTTTTTATTTTTTAATTTTTTTTAATTATGTAAAAATTAGATTACGCTATAATTGTACTATTTTACGATATATTCCCTGAAAATTAGTTTGCCTTTAGTAGTTAAAACCCACTTGTAATATACAAAATATAAATTTAAAAAAAATGGAAAAATAAAAACAGTTTTTAATTTCAAATTACATTTTAAAAGAAGATTTTTTTTTTTTTTTTTTGACTTTGCTGTTAATCATTGAATCTTCTCCTTTTAGAGACTAACAATAAGTGTGTCAAATCTTATGTTAATATCTTAACTAACAGTCATATGACTGGCACAGAGTTGTATGGCCCTGACAATTATTGCTGGGTTGGAAGGTCGTTTCGTTCTAGGCGGGTTCTGCTGGAAACCCGAGTCAAGCCTCTTGCAAGGTGATTAGGGTGCACAGTAAGTTTCTTATTGTAGGTCGTCTTTTGCTTGTCTATTTCATCTTTTACTGCAAGAATGCCAAGATCCCTATGGATATTTTGGTTGCGAATATACCATGGTGCCCCAGTGATAGTTCTCAGGATTTTTGATTGCGCGCGCTGTATGATGTCAATGTTGCTGCTGCTCGCGTTTCCCCATAGCTGAGAGCCATATGTCCAGATTGGAATTAGCGTGGAGTTGTAGAGCAGGACCTTGTAGTCCAGACGCAGTGGCGATCGGGCGTTTAAAATCCTGCTAGCCTTTAGTTTTAGATGTAGTTTCTTGCATTCGATGTGTCTTCGCCAGGTTAGTCGTCTGTCAAGTTGGACGCCGAGATACGTTACTTCGTTGAATTGGGGAATCTGCGTACTATTCAAGGATACTGGGGAGCATGTTTGCCTGTTAAGAGTAAAAGTTATGTGTTTACATTTTTGTTCGTTTATTTTAATACGCCAGTCTCAACTACCATAAGGTGACTTGCTAGTTGGGTTGTTGCTTGGTTTGGGCACTTTGAGCGACTTAGGATCGCAGTGTCGTCAGCGAACGTGGATGTTGTTAGCCGCTCGTTCGAGGTATATCCGCTGTATAAAGGACGAACAGGGTAGGCTCAAGTGCGCTGCCTTGTGGAACTCCGGCTTTGATAGTGTACTCGTCAGATGTTATTGCATTGCACCTTACTGCGAAGACTTTGTTGTAAATATACTACTCAAGTAGCTTATGAGTGTATGTAGGCAAGTGTGTTTTGATTTTATGCATGAGTCCATTTAACCAAACTCGATCGAAAGCTTGAGATCGAAGGCTGTGCGTATCTCTGATGTTATTCGGTTGACTTGTTCGATTGTGCCATGGTTTCGACGGAAGCCAAATTGATGAGCCGGGATAACATTGTTTGCTTCCAGGTATGGTATTATGTGTGTTAGAAGGCATTTTTCGAACAGTTTTGACAGACACGATAATAAGCTTATTGGTCTGTAGGATGACGGGATTGTGTGGTCTTTTCCGGGCTTCGGTATCATTATGATGATAGATTTTTTCCATTTCCTTGGGTAGTAGCCGAGGCATATAATCCCATTGAAGATTTTACAAATGACCTCAATAGCAGAGTTTGGAAGCTCAATTATCATCTTTGGAGTTATTAAGTCACCGCCTGGAGCCTTTTTTGGTTTCAGTTCCCCAATGACTTTTGCGATCTCATTCGGCTGAAACAATGTTGGTAAAGACATAGTATTAGTTTCGGTTTGTGGTAGGACAAATGGACTAGTGGCCTGGTTGGGCTGGAAGACGCTTCGGAGATGTGAAGCAAATGTTTCGGCTCTATCTTCGTCACTGTGGGCCCAGAAACCTGACGAGTTTCTTATCGGGGTGACGGTTTCAATTGGAGATCTTAGATTTGAGTGAGCCTTCCACAAAGGATGCTTTGTACTGGTTGGCGTAAGTTTTTCGATGTACCGTAGTTGTGCCTTTTCAGCGTCTTGTTTCAGAGCTCGGTTTAGTAAGCGAGTGACTTGCTTAAGACGTTGTTTTG
>VNJO01009251.1:0-59979 GCA_008042535.1 Drosophila tani | reverse complement strand
GAGGTGGTCCCGTCCGTTCGGACAGTTTTGCGGGCTTGATAAGCTATACCCGGTTGTTGTTATGCCGCCCTTCTGACGGCGTTGCTGTTGGCCATCTGGTCCGGGGTTAACCCCGGACCAGATGGCGTCGGCACGTTATGATACGCCTCATCGGGCGTTCGTCCAGCCAGCGCCGTATGCGGACGCCTTTCGTTATAATGGGCGATCCATCTGCCAAGCCCGGCCCTCAGCTCTGATCCGGTCTCGAACGCGTGCAGGTAGACGCATTCATATTTCAGCGACCGCCACAGACGCTCGATGAACACGTTGTCCAGCCATCGCCCACGCCCGTCCATACTGATGCGGATCTGACGCTCTTCCAGTATCCCGGTGAAACGGGGTGTCGTAAATTGCGACCCCTGGTCAGTATTGAAAATGTCCGGGGCGCCATAGCGCATGAGGGCATCCTGTAGCGCCTCGATACAGAACTCCACGTCCATCGTGTTCGACAGACGCCAGGACAGGACCTTGCGCGTGAACCAGTCCATGATCGCCACGAGATAGAGAAATCCCCGTTTCATGGGAATATATGTGATATCGGAACACCAGACCTGGTCAGGCCGATTGATGACCAGATCCCGTAGCAGATATGGATATTTCCGATGCTCCGGATGGGGCACGGTCGTGCGCGGCTTCTGGTAGATCGCCCGCAGGCCCATGATCGCCATGAGCCGCCGGACCCGCTTGCGGCCCACTTCATGTCCCTGGCGGCGCAGATGCCATGTCATCTGCCGTGAGCCATAATACGGCGTTTCCAGGAACTGGGCGTCGATCAGCCGCATCAGCTCCAGATTGGCTTCGCTCTGTGGCACAGGCCGATAGTAGACGCCCGACCGGTTGAGTTGCAGCAGCGTGCATTGCCGGATTATCGGCAGGCATGCTCTCTTCGGGTCAATCATCTGCCGCCTCTGATCACGCCCAACCGAGCAGAGGCATCCCGCAAAAAATCCCGTTCCACCAGCAACTGGCCGATCTTGGCGTGCAGTTTCTCTACATCAGCAGGGCTGACTGAAGGTTCCGTTACTGACTTACCAGAAAAAAGGCTTGCCATGCCTTCGATCGCCTGGCGCTTCCATTGGGCGATCATCGTCTGATGCACGCCATGTTTCGAAGCCAGTTCCGCCAGCGTCAGTTCCCCACGGATCGCCTCCAGCGCAACCCGTGACTTGAACTCTGCCGCATACCGTTTCCGCGTAACCTTGCCCATAAAACCCGTCCTCGTTCAGGCCAGATGATAGCTTATCGCCCTGTCCGAAAAATGGGGACCACCTCTATCGTCTTCGGGATATGAAAGCCTCAGGATTCAGATAAAACATTCTGCGCATTATGCGCAGAAGGGCTCTTTTGAGTTGGCTAAAGTGAACCTAGCTCATTAGCATTGTCTTTTTAATAAAGAGCCATCGTCAATCTGCGAAGCTCTTTTGAGTATACCCTAATGAGCCATGCCCATATTGACCAACAGCGAGCCGAAGCAAGTCACCCTAAAATCGCCCGGGTGTATCTCCGCGTGAGTACTGATCAGCAAGATTTACGAAGGCAGGAGCGGATTGTTGAAGATGCCCGTGCAGCGGGATGTTACATCGCTGCCGTCTACAGAGAAAAAGCATCTGGCGCACGTTCTGACCGACCGGAATTAATGCGTATGATCTCCGACCTTCAGCCAGGAGAGCTGGTTATTGCTGAAAAGATGGACCGAATCAGCCGCCTGCCATTGGGGGAGGCAGATAGACTGGTCCAGACAATCCGGCAGCGTGGAGCAAGACTTGCAATTCCCGGACTGGTGGATCTGTCCGAGGTCCTTGCAGAAGCTGAAGGCGTAACTCGTGTGGTCCTGGAAGCCATGCAAGAAATGCTTTTGCGGCTCTCTCTGCAAATGGCGCGAGAAGACTACGAAGACAGACGAGAGCGCCAGAAACAAGGTATTGAGCAGGCAAAAACCTTAGGAAGATACAGAGGACGAAAGCCAAATCGCAAAGTTCACGAACGGATAGTGGCACTCCGACAAGGTGGCACAAGTATTTTAGAAACAGCCCGCTTGGTAGGTTGTAGCCCAAGTCATGTCAAAAAAGTTTGGCTACACTATACGAGTACAATGGTCGCCGATGGTGCTTAAAGTCTCCTATCCCTGAAATCCCTCCCAAAGGCCGCCTTGCTTCACGATGGCGGCAATAACAGCACGCAACAGCGAGTTATCGTTCAGCAACTGTTTGCCCATTTTTTCATGAGCTTCCATAAGCTCAATGGTCGCGTTCAGCCCTTCTTCCTGAAGGTCAGGTGAGTTAGCGAACTGATCCTTTGTGTTAGCCTTTGCCTGCTCGCGTAGTTTTTCTGATTCTGCCAGCTTGGTTTCCAGCCCAGTGACAAACGCCACCTTGTCACCATCCGTCAGATCCCCTTCGAATAGGTCATTGATTGCCTCAATGATGCGGGAAAGCTGCACCTTCACTTTGTCCTGCGGTTGCCCCGAACCAGCTTCCTTTATCGGCTCCAGCCCATCACCGGCTTCGTTCTTCAGTCCAAGCTTCTGCTTGCCAAGGTCTTTCATACGGTGATGCGTCAGACGTAAAGTCGTCGTGTCAATGGTCTCACGCTCACGGTCGAACTTCAGTAACGGCCACAGCATCTTTGCAAACAGGTACAGCTTTTCATAATCCGGATTGCCGTAGTTCAGCATCTGGCTAAAAAACTCATACATCCGCACGTAAGATGCCAGATCACTCCGGAACTGAACCAGTTCGTCAATGCGCTCCTTTGCTTCCTTCCGCTCCTGTGAGCTTTCGGGTTCGTCCTGAATGATTTTCCGCGCCTCACGATAGCGGCCCAGCACACGGGAACTGACCGGCACAATGGCCGCATCAAGCTGCTGCTGTGACGCTTTCGGATTTGTGAGGATATGAGCCACCCGATCCACTTCAGGCTGATCATACAACCCGGCATCATCCAGCTTGTGGCGCAGGTTCACCACGCAGTTCGGGTCACTGAGGTCCGCCAGCTCGGCCTTCGTGTAATATTGCTGGAACGCCTTGAGGATGTCTTCGGGATCGTTCTCGAAGTCGACAACGAAGGTCATGTCCTTGCCCGGATAGCAGCGATTCAGGCGTGAAAGCGTCTGGACAGCCTGAATCCCGCCGAGTTTACGATCCACATACATGCCGCATAGCAAAGGCTGATCGAAACCCGTCTGGAACTTGTTCGCCACGATCAGAATCCGCCATGGATCTTCGGCAAAGACTTCCCTCAGGTCGCGCCCTTTGAGGGCCGGGTTGATATTGCTTTCCGTAAAGGGTTCCGGACCACTTTCCGGGTCATCCACTTCGCCCGAGAATGCTGCGAGAAGCCCAAATGGATAATGTTTTTCCTTCACATAGCGATCCATAGCCAGTTTCCAACGCACGGCCTCCTTGCGGCTGGCAGTCACGACCATGGCGCGGGCCTTACCGCCAAGGAGAGGCTGCACATTCTGACGGAAATGCTCCACTACGATCTGCACCCGGGCGGTGATGTTGGTGGGATGCAGGCGCACCCACTTCATCAGTGCTTTCTTTGCCTCCGAAGCCTCGACTTCCGTGTCATCCAGAATCTGTCCGTTCTGGCTTAGGCGAAACGCCTGTTTCCAGGACACATAATTCTGCAACACATCGAGGATGAAGCCTTCTTCGATAGCCTGCCGCATGGAATAGACATGGAACGCCTCAGGCTTATTGTGCTTGCCCTTGGGCTGATCCGGATGCGGCAGGCGCCCGAACAGTTCCAGCGTTTTGGCCTTTGGTGTAGCCGTGAACGCAATGAAGGAAATGCCAGCGTCTGCTGCCGTCCTCTGCGCCATTTCCGCCGCCAGCAGGTCTTCCGTGCTGATCTCCCCACCGTCCGCAAGCTCCGCCAGTTCACCGGCGGAAAGAGCAGCCTTGAGTTTACTGGCCGAAGTGCCGGTCTGGGAGGAATGAGCCTCATCAGCAATCACGACGAAATGCTTGCCCTCGGCTGCAGCAAGCTTACGGATTTCTTCCAGAGCGAATGGAAAGGTCTGAATCGTGCAGATGATGATTTTCTTGCCGGTATGCAAGGCCGCCGCAAGTTCTTGGCTTTTGCTGCCCCCGTTGCCAGAGATCGACGCCACGACCCCACGCGTGCGCTCGAAGCTCTCAATGGTTTCCGAAAGCTGCCGATCCAGCACGGTACGGTCTGACACCACGATGACCGTATCGAACAGCTTGTGATTATGACTGTCATGCAGGTCGGACAGAAAATGTGCCGTCCATGCGATGGAGTTTGTCTTGCCTGACCCGGCAGAGTGCTGGATTAGGTAACGCTGCCCCGGCCCTTCCTCCAGAATAGTGGAAACCAGCAGCCGTGTGGCGGCAAGCTGATGATAGCGCGGAAAGATCCAGCCCGCGATTTTCCCCTTTTTCTTCACCGGAATGACGTAGCGGCCCAGAATATCCAACCATGAGTCAGGCTGCCAGACTTCCTGCCACAGATACGCCGTAGTGCCGGGATTGCCCGCACCGCCAGCGTTCCCTTGGTTGAACGGCAGGAAGCGGCTGTGCGCGCCATCCAGATGTGTGCACATCATCACATCGCTGTTGCTGACAGCAAAATGCACGACCGCGCCACCAGGTACCGAAAGCAGAGGCTCCGCAGGCTTTCCCGGCGGTTTTGGCAGGCGGTCGGTGCAATACTGCTCCACCGCATCCTGAACTGACTGAGTGTAGTTTGATTTCAGTTCGGCGGTCGCAACCGGAACGCCATTCAGAAACAGCACCAGATCCAGCTCATTGCCGTTACTGGACGAATAACGCACCTGTCGTACAACGCGCAGGCAATTGGCGTCATAACGATACTGCAAATGCGGGTTCATCGTTAGAGCCGGACGGAACTGACAGATTTTCAGTGTTTTTGTCAGTCCGATAATGTCCAGCCCGTCCCGCAGAACAACCAGCGCGCCCCGTGTGTTCAGCGCATCCCGCACCCGCTGGCACAACACAGCCCCCGCTGAGCTGCCGTGCGTTTTTTCCAGCGTTTCCCACGCCTCGGGCTCGCATTCGCGTACCCATGCCAGCAGGTCTTCAGGGAACAACGCCAGCCCCACGTCATATCGGGCCGCCGAGCCTTCCTCGTAAAGCCAGCCGGAGCGCCCAAGGTAATCGCAGATTTCGGATTCTAGATGGTGCTCCTTGTGAAGATCGGTCATTCGCTAGCATCTTTTTCTGTTACGGCATCAAGTTGACGGGCCTGCCAGTCCCGGAATGAGATGTCTGGGTTGCTCTCCAGCTTCCATGCGGCAGGGCCACTCACGGAATGGCCGAAAACAACTGCGGCTGCTGCGCTTGGGCTTCGGAACGCATAGTCTTTGGTGAACACACGATGCGTTCCTACCATTTGCAGGATGCCGGACCGCACCAACTCGTCATGCAACGGTTGGTACGATGCACTCTGACCGCCCTCTCCGTACCACTCGCTCCGGGCTTGCGACCCGGCCTCGACAATAAATTCGCCGCCCTGAAAAATTGCCTTCGCCGTCAGATCAATGCGGGGCTTGTTCAGCACGAAACGAACGCTCTCCGTTGCGGCCTGATCCGCTTCCGCCGCTTCAAAAGCAGGAACAGGGCGCGACGAGCCCGCCGGACGGCTACGCTGAATGAACATATCTACCCGAATAGCAGGCAAAACCACCATCAGACTGGCAAGAAACGCTTCCATTTTGGCGATATCCGCTTCCGTCAGACCCGGCAGCTTTGGAGAATTGCCGTTGTGTAGCGGTGTATGCCCGATCTCCCGCGCCATAGCGATAAGCCGCGCTTCCAGATACTTTACATGCGCCTTGTTTAGCCGGTTAGCACTGGCCGATACCAGAACGGCTGTTTCCCACCAGTCCTTATCACTCGCCGCCGCATGCTGCTTGAGCCTGACACCAAGATCTTCGGCCTCCCCAATATAGGCGAAGTCTTCTCCTTCTTTCTCACCCAGCAGCAGGTAAACCCCAGCGTAACCAGCTTCCTCCCGTTTGAGCGCCTCCGTCAGGCGTGTGCGAGGCGTGACGAACACATGCCCCGTCCAGTTGAAGAGTTCAGCGGTGATCATCCCGTCCGGATGACCGTCGATATAGAAAAGCTCCAGAGAGCGGCCTTTGGTGTCGATCATGCTGCAACGGCCTTGCTCTGGGCGCGAACGTCGATCTTGCCGGTGACGGCGGCGGAGATGAGGGCAGCTCGGCGTTCTTTGAGGAGAACAATTGATTTTTGCGAAGCGTCCGTCAGAATTCGAACACTTGAGAGTTCGCCCTCTAAAGAATCGACAATTGCAAGTTGCGTTTCATAAGGTGGTAGGAGCAGCGGCAATGCACCTACATCGCCCACTCTCAAATGACCAACTGTACTTCCTTTTGACCTCTCAATAATTCTCTCTCGTGCAAGACCTCCATAAATAGAATATAGTAAGAATTTATTCGAAAGTATTTGGGGTAAAGGTCGAATAAACATCATTCTTTGCCCCAAACAAAATTCAATATTTTCAGGAGCAAGACAAGCCTCACCAGCGGGGGCTTCGCGTGTAAATAGCACGTCACCAAATTGAGGAACGCCTTTTTCGGTCCATTCAACGAAGTTGGTTTCATCTGTAAAATATCCTGAATCAGGGATAAAAACGCCGTCCTTGATACAAGAAGTTCTTACAACAAAAAATTTTCCGGCTGGATGATTTTCTGGCGTACGATTTTTACAATCGACTATTCTACAACCACAATCCTTAATCCGCTTCATTTCCCACCCTTCCGGCACCATCCCGATCCACGGGATGCCAGAGTCCTTCATGGAGGCGTTGGGATTCAGGCCTTTTGTGACGGCGTGGGAGATGACGGCCTGCCGCTTTTCCGCAAGGAGGGCAATCAGCCGTTCCTGTTCGGCAATCAGGGCGTCAATCTTCCCGCACTCGCGGTCCAGAAAGCTGGCTATTGCCTGCTGTTCGGGAAATGGGGGAAAGGTGACTAATTGGCTATATAGTGTTTCACGTGACAAACCCGGCACGCCGATATCTTGACTTAATGATGCTAAATTCAAAACGTGCAGCAACCAATAAACCCATCGCATATTTATCGAAGATGATAATTCAACAAAAAATACGGTATCGATTGCGAAAGCAGGAATTTGAGACCAGTTCAATGCACCGCACGAACCTTTTCTTCCGATCATTATTGTTGGAGATGGTGTATTAGAAATATTGTGAAAACCGACCACCCCATTAGAACCATAGACTGGGACAGAGCCATCCTCAGCGCGGTCTTCATTTTTTAAGCTGTCGCCATAAACAACTGAGATAATCCGTTTGAGTTGGATCATATTCCACCCAACCGGAATCTCCCCAATCCACTCGACCCCACTGTCCTTATAAGCCGCATACTTTGGGAAACTCATGCCGAAAGCTCCCCGAGCATCGCCATGATTTTCGCGGTCACCTCTTTCAGGTCGGCATCAATCTCCGCAAGCGGGCGCGGGGGCTCGAACACATAGAAATACCGGTTAAATGGAATTTCATAGCCGATCTTTGTCTTGTCCTCATCAATCCACGCATCCGGGGCATGGGGAAGGACTTCGCGTTTGAAGTAGGCGTGAATGTCATCATTCAGCGGCACATTTTCCGTATCGCGCAGGCTGCTGTCGGGCACAGGTTTGCCCTTCGCCTTGCCACGCTGACCGAGGACGATCTTGCCGTCCTCGTCGCGCTGCGGACGCTCCACGGTGATGGTCTGATAACCGAAATCCTCGTTATTGAAGATGCGACTGAGCGGCGCGAGCCGGACCTTGCCGCCTTCGGGCGCTTCCGGTGGCGCTTCACCCTGCATCACGACCGCGCGTGTCTGCGTGCCGTCTGTGGCAGTGATGGTGGCAAGCTGCGCCTCCTGCGCGTTCCGGAACAGGCGCGTGACAAGGGTGATGTCGTCCTCCCCCATTTCCTTGCGTTTGGAGCCGAGGCTTTTCCGCATTTTCTGCCAGAAGGAGGAGGCATCGATCAGTTGCACTTTCCCCTTGCGGTTTTTCGGCTTGCGGTTTGTCAGTACCCAGACATAGGTGGCAATGCCGGTATTGAAGAACATATCGGTCGGCAGCGCGATGATGGCTTCAACCAGATCTTCTTCCAGAACGAAGCGCCGGATTTCGGACTCGCCAGACCCGGCAGCACCCGTGAACAGGGGCGAGCCGTTCAGGACGATGCCAAAGCGTGCACCGCCGTCCTTCGTCGGGCGCATCTTGTGGACAAGATGGAGCAGAAACAGCATGGAGCCGTCCGAGATACGCGGCAGGCCGGGGCCGAAGCGTCCGTCATAACCCAGCTTTTCATGCTCGGCGCGCACGGTTTTCTCGACCTTCTTCCACTCCACGCCGAAGGGCGGATTGGAGAGCATGTAGTCGAATTTGTGGTCCGCCAGTTCATCATCGGAGAGCGTATTGCCAAGGCGGATGTTGCTGACATCCTGATTACGGATCAGCATGTCAGCCTTACAGATGGCATAGGATTCCGGGTTCAGCTCCTGCCCGAACATGGTCAGACGGGCGTCCGGATTGTGGTCGAGCAGGAACTCTTCCGCGACGGAGAGCATACCGCCGGTGCCAGCGGTGGGGTCATAAATGGTGCGGACGGCGGCATTGCCAGGAGTCAGCAGGCTGTCATCCTCGGCAAAGATGAGGTTCACCATCAGTTTGATGACTTCGCGCGGGGTGAAGTGCTCACCAGCGGTCTCATTGGAGGCTTCCGAAAATTTGCGGATCAGTTCCTCGAACACCTGCCCCATCTGGTGGTTATCAACGGCTTTATTACTGAGATCGAAGCTGATGAATTTTTCGAGTACCAGATAGAGGAGATTGGCTTTAGCCAGCCGGTCTGTTTGTTCGGCAAAGCGGAAGTGGCCGAAGATGTCGCGGGCGGCAGGAGAGAAAGCGTTGATATAGACCGAGAGGTTCTCTGTCAGGTTGCCTGGATCGTCCAGCACGCCTTTCAGCGTGAAGTCAGATGTGTTCACGAACCGCAAACCTGCAGCTTTCTCCATGAAAGGCATTGGGTCAATCCCTTTGCTCTCCCACTTTTCCTTTTCCTTCAGTACCTTGTCACGGGTCGGAGCCAGAACGGCATCAAGGCGGCGCAGAACGGTAAAGGGCAGGATGATCCGGCCGTATTCGGCTGGCTTGAAATCGCCTCGCAGGAGATCGGCGACCTGCCAGATCATGGAGGACAGGGAGGCAGTGCGGGGTGTCGTGCTCATAAGAAAATCTGGTCCGATGTCGAGAATATATGAATCACTGATTTTGAAAATGCTGCCGAAGCCACGCCGCGAACGCGTCTTCCCCCATTGCGCCAGCCGCCAGAGCCACCATGGCCTCGACGGCGTCCGGGGCGCTGACCTGCACACGGGTTCCATTCAGCCGAAGGAAAAGAACGCAGCAGCTCCAGGCTGTCCGCTTGTTGGCGTCATTGAAGGGATGATTACGCGCAATGCCATAAGCGTAGGCAGCTGCCAGAGTTGCGGGGTCCGATCGAGGCGCTTCAGCATAGTGCCATCGGTTTTCGGCGAGAGCTAACGCGCTGTGCAGCAGGTTCTCGCTTTTGAGACCATGTGTCCCACCATATTCCTTCAGAGCCTGATCGTGCATGAACAGCACCGCGTCAGGCTCCAGAAACTCAGGCGTATCGTCCATCAGCGCTTAGCCAGTTCCTGCAGAACGTCAGCTTGCTCACGCAGCGTCTCGCGCGCCATCTGCATCTGGCGTTCAAGCTTGAGATTGCGCTTTACGAGCTTGATGCCATCGGCCATTTCGACCAGCGTGAGTTCCTGCCCGACTTCCAGACCAAGGCGGATACGTGTTTCCGCCGGAAGGGTAACACCGACAGAATTACCCTGTTTGCGAACGACGACGGTTTCCATGGGCTTTGCTCCGTATTACGTGTCGTAATACGTAACAGGGCCACATCAAAGGTGACAAGCCCCAATATCCCTTTAGCAGTGCTGCTCAGACAGAATTGCGGGTCAGGTGGCTTCCCAGCTTTTGATGATTTCTACCCACTCGCCGGGTGAAAGCTGGCTGGGACCGTGGGGTTCTGGGTATCGACGCCCTGAAAGCAGTCGTTTCTCCTCTATAGATATATCTCTGGACGCCTTCTGCGTCATCCTGTCACTTAGAACCCGCACACCACGGAAAATGGCGCGGGCCATATGTTTTCCAGCCGCACGGACCTGATCAGCTGCCTTGATAAGCAGCCTGTAGGTATTACTTGTTCTCACCCATCGTCCCTCAACGCGCTTGCGCCGGTGGGTTCGCTCGATCAGTCCGAGTTCATAGCCCCGTTCAAGCGCCCTGATGACTGTCCGCACGGAATACCGGCAAGCCCGAGCGATTGCATCGTGGCTCGGATAGAGCCCATCCGCCCCCAGGAAGGTGGCGAGCGTCATGAGCACGGATTTTTCGGATGGCTTCAGCTTGTGATCAAAGTAAAGACCCAGAACCTGCTTGCGGAAAGCCGCCTTGACGGAAGCATGGCGGCTCATCGCTCCGCACTCCCGGTCGAAACAAGAATGCAATGAAAAAAACTTGTCTGAAGGGGCAGGAGATCCGTGACAACAGAGTTAGTTTCTAGTACGCTTCTCGCACGCATTGCACGATTTTTCCTTGATCGTGCGTGCCGTTTTTGAACGTGTTTGACTCTGTAAGTCTCTGATTTTGTTGGGGTCAGCCGGTTTTGACATGGTAGGGGTCACAGGTTCAATCCCTGTTGCGCCCACCATCTTTGACCGGCTGAAAACAGCCATTTCTGGCGTTTTCTTTTTCCATTCTCGTTGTTGGCTTCATGGTGTCTGGCACCATGAAATGGACCCAAGAGGCTACGGAATCCGTGCCGTTGTGGCAGTCTTATCATGCCTAGAGTCCCACCTTATACGGGGCCACGTATCTTCTCTGCACAAGGGGCAGCGCTACTCATTGCTGCTCATCCGCTCCCTTTGACAGTTGGTTTCTCTAGATTTTCTGTCGAGGTGTTGCGTGCGATCCGTAGCGTAACGTTACGCGTCGATGCACAACTATTCGCGGAATTATGCACAAACTGGTTAGAAGCTGGTTACAGCTTTTCTTGTTCAAGGATTAAGCGGTGATCCGATTTATCACCAGTCGATAATGCTTTCTCGGTACGCCATTGCCCTCTGCTTTGTGTAAGCTGTTGTTGTCTTGGTATTGCGCCAGATCTGCTGCTAGCTCAGCTCAGTGCCGCTTGGTGTTCCCAAGAGGGCAGAGGTCTCTTCGGGGCCCAAAAGCTTTATGGAGGAAGGAAGGGCCTCAGTCCTCCAGTTGTTCTTTCTTTTTTTCGCCTTCAGCCTGAACGCTCAGTTTGAGATAGATGCCCAGAGAGAAAACCATAAGCGTGGCCACAATCAGCAGGGAAGCGGGGTAAATAACCGTGGCGGGACCATCGCCTCGTGTCTCGAAAATCCCTACCAGTCCTTCTACAAACACCGCGATAATAATGCTGGTAATAAATTTGGTAAGGCTGACGCGGGCTTCAGCCAGAGTATGCTTGCCGCGTGAAAGAATGACTTCCTCTTCCATAAAATATTTGGCTACGTCAAATACAGCCAAAGCAATCACCACATAACTGATGGCATGTACCACGGCGGTCTGGGCTGTCTGCCAGGAATGACTGAAGAGCTGCTTTATAAGGTCGGAAATGCCAAAGCCCACCAGAAGGACTGCCAGAACCATAAGCAGAACACTGGCGGCACCAAACGTTATTCGGGCAAGAGCATGCATGCCGGGCCTTTTTCCTTTCTCACGCAAAATCATGATTGGCTAAGACAAGGAAAAACGTTTGGTTTGCCGAAGGGGTTCCACCCGTATTGGGCGGAGCCGGTATGCGCTGAAGGGAAAAGGGGCGGGGGCGTTCCTGTAAAAACGCATTGCTCCGGTAGGAGCAATGCGTCGTTGTAAGCAGCCTGAGTGCAGACTGATGCTTCAGGCCATCGCAACACGCAGGCGGGGGCCTGCATGGCCTACGGGAAGAACGGCGTAGTGGAACTGGGCTTCCAGAACTTCTGCTGCCGCCAGATACATGGCTGACAAACCGCAGAAAATACCTTCATAACCGGCAATTACGGTCAGGTTGGGTTGGGCAAGCAGATCCCCCAGCCCCAGCAGAACAAACAGGACCACAAGCGATGCAAAAATGGTCTGGTGTGCTCGGGTGGCGCGAAGCGTGCCGAGGAACATGACAAAGGTAAAAAGCCCCCATACCAGCAGGTAGCTACCCATCAGGTTGGGGTCAGTCGCAGCAACAATGTTGAGCTTGGGCAGGGCGATCAGCGCCACAAGGGACAGCCAGAAAGCGCCATAGGCCGTAAAGGCGGTTAAACCGAAGGTGTTTCCTTTGAGGAATTCTAAAATGCCCGCAATAATCTGGGCAAAGCCGCCAAACATCAGGCCCATGCCCAGAATGGCGGCGCCCATGGGCACCAGTCCTGCGTTATGCAGATTCAGCAGGACGGTGGTCATGCCAAAACCCATCAGCCCAAGGGGAGCGGGGTTCGCAAGGAGTGTGTCAGATTGTGCCATTGTCAGAACTTCTGTTCTTGTTGTTATGACACGATCATACTGGATGCTGTAGAAAGACTCCGCATGAAATCGTCAGGCGGCAGCGTAACTTTTATTTTATAGAACGCCTGCTCTATTTGGTCGTTATCGCTCTCTGTGTCTTTTTTCCAGAAGAGAAGCAGGAGAGAGCCGGAGCGGGTGTTTGTATAAAAAACAGTCTGAGGCTATTCTGTGTCTCAGCCGCCAAAAGGCCGCTATGGACCTCAGTTCTGGCTATATGCAGGTGTCAGCCGTTCCAGGGAGGACGCGCTTTTGGCACGGGCTGGTCGGGGTGCAGGCAGATCGGTCGGCTGTTCCCAGATATACAGAAGTGTCTGCCGCCATGTTTCCCGAACGGCTTCGCGCCATTTTTCATTGGGGGCAGGGGTGAGGGGCTGCTCGTTAAAACGGGGCATTGTGCTTTCCTGTGCGCTTACGTGCGAGGGCCTTTTAGCCTCTCTTTTCCTCCAACGGTGTGACGTTTCCATGAAACTCTCTTGTCTTTTCGGATATGAACTGAAAAAGAACTTCCGTCATATTCGTGCCATGGAGATATGAAATTATTGGAAAACAAAAGAAAAAGGAGTGGCTGATGACAGCATTTCAAGACTATTGGATAACTCTGAAAAACGTCTTTTCCCGAAGTTTTTCTGTCTTCTGGCGAAAACTGATCAAAAGACGAGGGAGAAGAAAAGCATGGTTGTGATCTCTAACCTTCTTCCCGCAGGTCCATAAAAAACCCCCACATTCCGTTTGGAAGTGGGGGTTTTCTCTGTTCGGGAGGAAAGAGCGTGCTGCTCTTCCCTCAAACAATGGGGCCGTTTGTTTTATTTGCTGTTGCCAGAAAATGTATTGCTGATGTCCTGTCCAGCTTCCTTGCCCCAGTTGCCAATTTTCTTGCCGGTCCGTTTGCTCCAGTTCTTTGTGGAGTCAGCAGCCTCTTCCGTGCCGTTCTTTGTTTTGTTCCAGGCGTGATTGGTCCCTTCCTTCGTCTTGTCCCAGGCTTCGGAAGTACCATTTTTGGTTTTATCCCAGACTTTTTCGGACCCATCCTTGGTGCGGTCCCACGTTTTGGCGGTACCCTGCTTTGTCTTGTCCCAAGCTTCGGAAGTGCCGCTTTTGGTTTTATCCCAGGCTTTTTCGGACCCTTCTTTGGTGCGGTCCCACGTTTTGGCGGTGCCCTGCTTTGTCTTGTCCCAGGCTTCGGAAGTGCCGTTTTCGGTTTTGTTCCAAGCCTTTTCGGACCCCTCTTTGGTGCGGTCCCATGTTTTGGCGGTACCCTGCTTGGTTTTGTCCCACGCATTGGTGGTGGTGGAGCGGGTATCATTCCAGGCGCGGTTGATCGGTCCCTGTTCTTCAGCGTGCGCACCGGGCAGGGAGAGAGTAAACGCCGCGGTGGCAAGCAGGGTCGTTGCGAACGTACGGATCGTCATAAGCGCCATAAAAAATCTCCAAATGCTGTTCGTTCAATCGTATGAAGATGGAAACTGTTTATGGCAAATATGAGAACAGGCTGTGCCGACCCTGTGTCACAGGGCGGGAGCCGTTAAAAAAGAGCAGGCCGGGGCATGCTGTCCAGCGCGGCTTGCAGGATATAGGCGGCTGCCAGTTGGTCCACCACACCTTCCCGTTTTTTGCGTGACAGGTCTGCTTCCTGAATCAGCATCCGGTTTACGGCGGAAGAAGAAAGGCGTTCATCCCACAGACAGACGGGGAGACCGGTCTGATCAGAAAGTGCCATGGCCCAGTCCTTTGCCGCCTGTGCGGCTGGCCCGAACGAGCCATCAAGGGAGAGAGGAATGCCGATCACCATTCCGCCAATGCCGTGCCGGTCGGCCAGCGCGCGGATGTGGGTCGCCATGGCCCCCAGTTTACCGCGTTTTACGGTTTCCAGCGGG
Organism: Drosophila tani; assembly: GCA_008042535.1. Lineage (NCBI taxonomy): Eukaryota > Metazoa > Arthropoda > Insecta > Diptera > Drosophilidae > Drosophila > Drosophila tani. Next base: position 45,440 of record VNJO01009251.1, on the reverse strand, counting down.
GTGGCCACCATGCGTGAGACATCGGAAAGGGCAAGGCCGACCTGCTTGCGGCCGGGATCTATGCCCAGCAGACGGTCATTGCGGGCCAAAGCGGCGGTCAGGTCGGTCAGATTAAGGAGTGCCATGTCTGCACGGTATGTTGCCTTGCGCCCGATTATGCTAGGGCTTTTTTCCCCTAAACAGTCTGAAGAGAGTCTGCTTTCATGTCGCTTGACCTCGCGACCACCCGACGTATTGCGAAACTGGCCCGCATCGGCCTTGAAGATGCTGAGCTTGAATCCGTCCGCCAGAAGCTGGATGGCATTCTGGGCTGGGTTGATCAACTGTCCGAGGTGGATGTTGAGGGCGTGCCCCCCATGGTGGGCACGGAGATGGAAGCCCTGCGCCAACGTGAAGATGTGGTGACGGACGGAAACTGCCGTGAGGCCGTTCTATCCTGCGCGCCGGAAACATCTGGCCCCTTCTACACTGTACCCAAGGTTGTTGAATAAGATGCTGACCGGACTGACCCTGACCGAAGCGCGCACTGGCCTTGCCGCCCGCAAATTTTCTGCGCGAGACCTCGCCACGGCGCACATGCAGGCCATTGCGCGCCTGAACCCCAAACTGAACGCCTACATTACCGTTCTGCCGGAAAAAGATGTTCTGGCAGCGGCTGATGCCGCAGATGCCCGTTATGCTGATGGCACAGCCCGCCCCATGGAAGGGCTGCCCATTGGCGTGAAGGATCTGTTCTGCACCAAAGGGGTTAAAACAACCGCTGCCAGCAAGATGCTGGCCGATTTTGTACCGCCGTATGAAAGCAGCGTGACGCAGCGCCTGCTGGATGCCGGATCTGTTTTTGTGGGCAAGACCAACCTGGACGAATTTGCCATGGGGTCGGCCAACATCACATCCGCGTTCGGATCTGTTCTCAATCCGTGGCAGCGGAAAGGGGATGAGGCAACCGCGCTGGTGCCGGGCGGGTCTTCCGGTGGTTCCGCTGCTGCGGTAGCGGCTGGTCTGGCTCTGGCGGCTACGGGCACGGATACGGGGGGCTCAATCCGTCAGCCTGCCGCTTTCTGCGGTATTGTGGGGCTTAAACCTACCTATGGCCGGTGCAGTCGCTGGGGTACCATTGCGTTTGCAAGCTCCCTTGATCAGGCTGGCCCCATGACGCGCAGCGTGGCAGATGCCGGGCTGATGCTGGAAGCCATGGCTGGTTTTGATGAAAAAGACAGCACCAGTTCCAACCGCCCGGTTCCCGCTTTTGCTCAGGCTGTTGGTAAAAGCGTGAAAGGCCTGCGGGTCGGGATTCCTGCAGAATATCGTGCGCCTGGTCTGCCTGCTGAAATTGCGGCCATGTGGGAGCAGGGAATTGCCTGGCTGCGGGATGCCGGGTGCGAGATTGTGGATGTTTCCCTGCCGCACACCAAATACGGGCTTGCCACCTACTACATCATTGCACCTGCTGAGTGTTCATCCAACCTGGCCCGGTATGATGGCATTCGCTTTGGTGCCCGTAAGGACGCCCCCACGCTGGATGGCATCTATGAGCGGACCCGCGCCGAAGGGTTTGGGGAAGAAGTGCGCAACCGTATCCTGATGGGCACCTATGTGCTGTCCGCTGGCTATTATGATGCGTATTACCTCAAGGCCCAGAAAGTGCGCACACTGATCAAGCGTGACTTTGTGCAGGCTTTTGAACAGGTGGATGTGCTGCTGACCCCAACCGCGCCAAGTGCTGCGTTTGCGCAGGGTGAAAACATGGATGATCCGGTGCAGATGTATCTGAACGACATCTTTACCGTGCCTGCCAGCATGGCTGGTGTGCCTGCGCTGTCCGTGCCTGTGGGGCTGGACGCAAAAGGGCTGCCGTTGGGGCTGCAAATTATTGGTCGGCATTTTGATGAGGAAACCGTGCTGTCTGTTGGCGGCGCGCTTGAGGCTGCTGCGGGCTTTGCCCACACGCCCACCCTGCATGCGGAGGCAGGTGCATGAGCTACGTTATTGAAGGTAAAACCGGAAACTGGGAGATTGTGGTCGGGCTGGAAGTGCATGCCCAGATCATCAGCCAGTCCAAACTGTTTTCCGGCGCGTCCACCAAGTTTGGCGGAGAGCCCAACACGCAGGTCAGTCTGGTCGATGCGGCTTTTCCGGGCATGTTGCCGGTTATTAACAGGGAATGTGTGGCGCAGGCTGTTCGGACGGGTCTGGGCCTGAATGCCCGCATCAATCTGGAAAGCCGGTTTGACCGCAAGAACTACTTCTATGCGGATCTGCCGCAGGGCTACCAGATCAGCCAGTTTGCCCACCCCATTGTTGGGGAAGGCACGATTGAAATTGAACTGCCAGGGGGTGAAACCCGCCAGATCGGCATCACCCGGCTGCATATGGAGCAGGATGCGGGCAAGCTGCTGCATGATCAGGACCCCACCCGTTCCTTTGTGGACCTGAACCGCGCCGGTGTGGCGCTGATGGAAATTGTCAGCGAACCCGATATCCGTGCGCCGGAAGAAGCCGGGGCCTACCTGCGCAAGCTGCGCCAGATTCTGCGTTATCTGGGCACGTGTGACGGCAACATGGAAGAAGGTTCCATGCGGGCGGACGTGAACGTGTCTGTTCGGCAAGCGGGTGAGCCGTTCCGTACGCGCTGCGAGATCAAGAACGTCAACTCTATCCGTTTTGTCATGCAGGCCATTGAAGTGGAAGCTGCGCGTCAGGTGGAAATCTGGGAAAATGGCGGCGAGGTCGATCAGGAAACCCGCCTGTTTGATCCCGGCCGTGGGGAAACCCGCACCATGCGCTCCAAGGAAGACGCGCATGATTACCGTTACTTCCCGGACCCTGACCTGCTGCCGCTGGTGATTGAACAGGCATGGGTGGATGGCCTTAAAGCGGCCCTGCCAGAACTGCCGGACGCCAAGCGCGCCCGTTTCCAGAAAGACTACGGCATTCCGTTTTATGATGCCGGGGTGCTGGTGGCGGAACAGTCTGTGGCGGATTTCTTTGAAACCGTTGCCAAAGGGCGTGATGGCAAGCTGGCGGTGACATGGGTGACGGGAGATCTGTTTGCCGCACTGAATCGCACCGGGCGCACCATTGAAAACAGTCCTGTCAGCGCGGAAGCGCTTGGCAAGATGCTGGACCTGATTTCCGATGGCACCATCAACGGCAAGATTGCCAAGGATGTGTTTGAAGACATGGTTGAAACGGGGGAAAGCCCGGACGCCATTGTTGAGAAAAAAGGCCTCAAGCAGGTAACGGATACCGGCGTGATTGACGCCGCTGTGGATGCCATCATGGCCAAACATGCGGACAAGGTGGAAGAATTCCGCTCTGGCAAGGATAAGCTGTTCGGCTTCTTTGTGGGGCAGGTCATGAAAGAAACCAAAGGCAAAGCCAACCCGGCTCTGGTGAACGAGGCTCTGAAAGCCAAACTGAACGGGTAAGTTAAGAGGGGATGTAAAAAATCCCCTCAAATAAGCGTTCAGGGGGTTTGACGGAAAGCGAAGAACCCCCTAAAAGCACCAATGCAAACGTCGTGTATCTTTACACTCTTCTTGCGGAGGGGTGGCCGAGTGGCTGAAGGCGACGGTTTGCTAAACCGTTATACGGGTTAAACTGTATCGAGGGTTCGAATCCCTTCCCCTCCGCCAACAACTCCCTGATTTAAGTCAGAAATTACGATATTAATCGAATGGTTTTTGTGGGGGGTTTCCCTGACCTCCCCACATCAATGTGGGGGATTTTGTGGGGTTTAGTTATTCCATAGATCCTTGTTCTGCCGCGAGCTGGACGCGCTCTTGTTCTTCCACTGTCAGGTAGCCCAAGTAGTTTTGCTCCGTCACCTTAACACTGCTGTGGCCTAGGTGACGGGATAAACGGTAAATGTTCCCACCAGCCTTGAGCCAGCGCAGTGCAAAGGCATGCCGTAGATCATGCACCCCAAAACGATGAAAGAATGGATTGTCTTTCAGGATTCGCCTTTGGACCTGTCCGACATTGGATGAGAAATTAGCATAGGCCTGTTCAGTCGCCTCGCTGACATAGAGTAACCCTTTTTTATGCCCTTTTTCCAGGTAGGGCGTGGCATCTCCCCCTGGCGTAATCCAAGCAATGGTCCTTGGCCGACTAGTCTTTGTTTTGGTGAGGAGGATCTGTTGGCGTTTGGAGTCGACCTGAGACCTCTCCAGGTGTACGGCCTCTGCCAAACGCATACCTGTGGTTGTCAGGATGCCGAGAATACCTGCAACACCAGCAGGAGCGGCCCGCATAACTTGCTCTATTTCGTGCAGGGTAGGAGGTCGCTTAGGGTCTCTACGCTCACGGATGATGGTGCGGTCAAAGGATTGAACGGGATTATCAGTGCGCCACCCGATTGAGCAGCAAAAACTCATCAAGCGAGATAGGGCAGTCAGATCACGCTGGATGGACGCATTTGATATTTCCGTCCCGCATTCTGTACGGGATGATTTTCCCCCTGATTTTCTGCTCCTCACCCATTCGGCAATGTCTCTCGTGCTTATGGATGCGATGAGGAGAGAGCCAAACTGCTGATCGAAATTTCGGATGCTGGAGAGATAGCGTGTTCGGACTGATGGCTTAACTCCAGATAGGCCTTCCGCTGCCCATCTTACAACGGCAGCCGGCCAAGATTCCTCATCAGGAATTCCTATGGCCGTGCGCTCAATTTTGTTCCTAATAGCCTCTACGCGTCTTTCAGCCTCCCGTGCATCAGTTGTGCGTAGGCTTTCTCGGTGGCGCTTGCCGCTGATAACAATTTCTGCCCACCAAATTTCTCCGCGAAGAAAGCAGTTTTTGGGCGCTTTTGTTTTGTTCTGCTTTCTTGATGAGCGCGGCATAGATTCTTATTTTCCTTTTCCATAACCCAGTCTTGAATACGCGACCGGCTAAACGTCCATCGTCTTCCGACTTTTGCTGCGGGTATTTCTCCACGCTGAGCCATGCTTTGGATTGTCCTTTTTGGCACGCCCAGCATGGAGGCAACCTCTTGAGCATCTATGCGGGAGGGAGTAGCGATCTCACCCATCCACCCCTCCCATCTCAGCGCTGTTTGCAGGCGGAGCGGGCAGGGGCTGCCAGCAGATTGGAGGCGCATCCAACTGTTCTTGCCATTCCAGCATGCCACGATAGGGGAACGTGTCAGCCATCACGCGACCGTCCCGGTAATAGGTCAGGATTGTGGTATCCTCAGGCGCGCTCGCAATCGGCCTCCAAGCCGCCGCGTCTGCTGCTGCGAGGCCGACAGATGCATAGTCCCGCGCAACGTCTTGCCGGGTGTCTCCCATATCTTCCCATTTCAATGGCTTCCCAGCGCGCTCATAGACATATTCAGAAATCGCCCGCGCAGCAGCCTCAATCCTCGGGAAAGTCATGGTGAGCCTCCAGTTTTTTAGATGAATAGGAAACGGTGTAATGGCGGGTGACATGCATTTCTTTCCCGCAGTTGCCACATGTCTCATCAAACTCCTCCTCTCCGTCACCTGATTCCCACGAGTCATAGTCCTCATATCCGCAGTATGGGCAGATGATGTTGTCTGTGCTGTCAGTATCAAATTCCGGCATCGCCCTACCTCCCGCGCTGCGTCTATGGCTTCAGCTCGATAGAGTTTTCTGACCTCCTGCCCCTGCAAGACACGCGCCTTGTAAAAAATTTCGGTTGTATCAGTCCAATATGAAACACCGCTTTTGAATTGATAAACCGGCCTTCCGATCTTCGCCTGCACCCGCTGTTCTGCTCGGCGCTCAGCCTGATCCAGCATCTCGGCTATCCGCGCGGGGGAAAGGATTTCTCCACAGAAAGTAAAAACCGAGGCATCAGAGGGCGAAATTCCCTTCTTCCACCCTGGCACTAACGAGTAATGCCGTTGTGTGGCTGACCAATAGCGAACGATGAATTTCTCATCTATCCGCATTGCATACAGACCATCCCTTTCTGGATTGGGAGGCACGCCAAGCCGTTCAGGGTTGGGCCAGTTGTTGGGGGTGGTCATGCTGCCTCTCCTCTCGCATATGGAACCCATTGAGCGTTTCGGGTGCGTCCCGTATACCCACATTCAGAGCAACCTGATCCACGATCCGGCCCTTGCGTCATTTCTGGCACTTCCGTGCAGCCATAGCAGGCAGATGACCATGATATTGCCTCGCATAGATCAGGCAGGCCTTGGTCATTGGGAATGAAACACCATGCTTTGCGACGATCTAGGCGGAAACCTGCACGATTGTCCGCATCAGGCCACGACATTAGAGTGTCGTTATGATTAATTGTGCCGTCAGATGAAACACGTGTGCCATTTCTTATTCTAGCAGACCCAGCCATCACGCCTTCTCTCCTGCGCGGGTGTTCTGTTCTTTCTCAAAGTATTGGACAGCATCGCATACAATTGAGAGATCATCGTTGCTGGATATTAAAGCCTCAGACGGTAGCGCTTCTGGTGCCCTCACAATAATTGTGACTTTTGCATCTGGCCGCATCTTGCTTCGGACAGCTTGCGCACAAGCATCTAGGTGCGCCCAGAACGCACGTTCGTGCAGTTCCTCGCTCATGCTTCCGGGCCTTTCAGGGCTTTATGCGCAATGCTGTGCATAGTTGTTGCGGGCAGGTCCATCTGCGGGAATGGCAAATCTCTAATATGCTCTAAAGACTTCCTCAACCGCGCAATCTCCGCGTCACGCTCGGTAAGTTTGGCTTGGGCAAAATCTATAAACTCAGGCCATGCTTCCCAGGCGTTATTCAGGAAGGTTCGGTAGCCATAGCCATCTCCGCTACGCAGGCCACGAACGTAATCCGGGTTAACGCCAGCGCATCCTGTAGCCTTGGTGCACATCTGGGAATAGAACGCCTCGAAGCTGTCCCGTGATGGATCTAACCCTGCACCCGTCACTGACGTTCCGATAGAGAGAACGGCCTGTTCCGCCACTTCTCCGCAGTCAACTGCCGTAATAAATGCTTCCCGCTGCTCATCACTCAGTGGCAGCCGCACGAATACGCCGGTCGGGGATAGTTGTGCGTTACAACGTTGGCAGTTATTACAGTCTGTCCCGAGGGCTTTGCTGCCTTTGCAAACCGTTTTATTGCGCGTGGTCATAGTGCTGCTCCATGGTTTGCAAAGCCCAATATTGGGTTGAGCGTGTCCTCCCAGGGCGTTTCTAGGCTGGTTGGTCTACGGGAATGGATAGCTGACTGCATTTTAGCCGCAGTTTGATATCTATTTTGAAGAACTCTGTCATAGTTTCTGGACGAAAAGCGGAACAGAAAATCTGTTATCTCTCCAGATATTTTTATTGGCTTATTAATCAGTTCATCAAATGTAATGCACCATAACCTATTATGAGATGCATATGCTGCTTGCTTCTCTGCCAATGGTTCATCATGGCGGATAGAACTGGCCATGGCGCGTATATTCGCTCTGTTGACTGGTGTGCCCAAGAAGCGAAGCATGCTCTTTGCCTGCTCCGCATGATCCCGTTTTATGAAGATTGTCAGATAATTTCCGGGCACGATTCCATTTTCTGGACGGTGGCAATCAAGCCACTTCATTGCCTTGCCCCGGAAATGGAGCTGCGGCTTGTGTTTGATGAGTGAAAGAGCTTCTGCATCTTCAAATGACGGAGCACGCCCTATAGTAGGGATGCCGGCCGCAGAGAGCATGCTCATGACGGCTGTTGTTCCGCAACGCCCAAGACCGCAGACAAGAATAGTGCTCATGCGCCTGCTCCCAAGTAGCGGGTTTCGCGGATCTGGCCTTTGTGGTCGGCCTGGACGCCTGAGTGCAGGCGGGTGTTCTTGCCGTCTGCCATACCGTCTGCCCAGGCATCACTTGCGTCACTATCGCTCAGGCCGGATCCGCGCTGTTGCATTGTGCCCAGGCGTGGGAATTTCTGCTTAGTGAAAAGGCTTGTCAGGCGCTTTTCCTTTTCAGACAGTTTTTCCTCAATAATGTTTTTCCCTACACCATACACCCATCCCTCGCAGTAGGTATCTGCTTTGGAGGAGCTGCGGCCGGGGTTGCGCTCCTGGAGCATGATGAAGAAGGAGTATTCTGCCCGTTTGGTGCTGAGCAAGCGTGCCAGGACAGTCCAACTATAGGCTGAGATCTCCGCTTTTGATTTCGGTCCGAGCCAGAGAATGGTGCTATCGGAAAAAACAGCCTTGCAGCCGAATGCTTTCTCGATGGTGCTGGCCAACATGCCGCCGTAAATTGGCAGGCGGTGTCCAGGGCGCATCAGGATGACAGGGCTTTCCACCGTGGCATAGTCCACCAGTTCCAGGTCATCTTCGGTTATCGCTAATTCGTGCATCAGTTCCTGAGCTTTCGCCAGGGCTGCTGCGGCTTCGTTCTCATTAGCGCTACGGCTGAGGGAGAGCAGCTTCTTCAGCCGCTCCATCATTTTCTTTTTCTGGTCTTCGTTCATGGTCACATACCCAATGCGCGGCGATATATGTCGAGCAGTGTTTCCTGCTCCTCAATTTCTGCCGGTTCCTGTTTGCGCAGGCGGATGAGTTGGCGGATAATTTTCACTTCAAATCCGGCCGACTTGGCTTCCGTGTAGATATCCTTGACATCCCCTGACAAAGCCTTGCGTTCTTCTTCCAGACGTTCAATGCGCTCAATAATGCTGCGCAGCCGTTCAGCCGATATCCCGCCAGTGGCGCGATCAGGATCATTCTGGCCGTCAAAGCTGCCGTCTTCTTCCTCTGTCATGCTGCTGCCTTTTCAGGCTGCACAACACCTTCCGCAATTAAGCGGCGGCAGGCCCAGCGGAAGGCCGCTACAATTCTGTAGTTGTTGAAAGAATAGTTATATTGGAGCGGATATTCATCGAAAGTAGTATTCCGAAAAAGGCTAATTGCTCCTTCCTTATCGTAACATACGCTCTCAATTTCTTCGCGCATTTTGCGACGATAGGAGGACTTGGTGATATTCTTTAAATCATCATCAGTATAATCATGATAAAGACCGAAACCTTCTAATGCTTTCCATAGTTCAACCCAAGTGTTCCAGCATTCAAAGAAGCTCCAATAACGATTGGGATCATCTTCATGAGGCAGAGACCAGCTCTTTTTCTCTTCTTTCTTTTCAAACAAGAGCACGTCATCAATCATATCTCTATCAAGTTCGCCTTTCCTAACCTTTTGTAGATCCTGCCGCATACCGCTATGAACAAGGCGTTTTTTTGACGAATATATTTTTGTTTCCGGATCTTTGAAGTAATCATCAATCCAGTAGCCATTGATTGCTTCAATAACTTCTCTGTTTGCAATCCGGATCAGTTCTCTGGCTGTAGCTTCACCATCATATTCTTCTTTTGCTGATGATTTACCCAAGAGATAATCTAGATCAGCATTATGCCCCCAATGCACAGAGCTTTCCAAAGAACTCATGGCAGGCCAGCACTGGAGCACCATGCTTCCGATATCTCCGGAGATGGAGATTTTCCCGCGGCTCCATGTCATATTGAAGAAATAATAGCTGGAACCATCTGGGCGACGAAAATCAAAGCTGCGGCTTACACTTTCCGTCATGACATGGGTATCAAAGTCATTACGAAGATAGTTTTTGTCCATCAGACTAAACCTTCAAAAAACCACGCCATGGGCACGCCTAGGGCATCGGCAAGCTGGAAGAGGGTGGCAGCCTTTATTGCGTCATGCCCGACTTCGTATTTCTGGATCTGCTGGCCGCTGCGGGCTACGCGTTTGCCCAGGGCAGGGAGACTCAGGCCGCGTTCTTGCCGTTTCTGGCGCAGGCGTTTGCCGATATGCCGGTGCATCTTGAGTTCTGCGGCTTGATTGGGCTTGTAGCGGCCGGTTGCTTCCTCGAGGTCAATCTGTCTGCCATCATCAATGAGCGTGGCGCCACGCGGCGCAGAAGCGCCAAGGCGCAGAGCCGGAGCAGGCACAAAGCCAAGGCGCGGGCGAGCACGGTCAAGGGTAGGTGCATGGTGCTGTACCATCATCATGCTGCGCCCTCCAGGTAGAGGACCATTTTGGTTACGCTGTCAGCCCACTGGCCAAGCAGCCACCAGCCTGCATCCGTGCAGCACATCAGCACGGTGCCGAGAGCGATAAAGGCAAGCGCGTTTGTGATCTCGCCCAGTGTGGTGCGTGACAGGCCCTGATAGGTGGCCACTGCCTTGCCGGCCAGCGTAGCTGCGCAGATCAGGGCGCGTTCTGCCGCGTGTGCGAGCGTTTTCTGTGCGGCGGCATCGGTGCGCGCCTGCAGAGTATTTGCCTGGTGCGCGGTGGTCATGGCCGTGCCCCCGTGAGCTTATCCGCTTCAAACACGCAGGCCTCGGCCTCCGTGCGGTAGGAGTTGGCAATACGCTGCCATATGGCTGCACCATCCGGATTGTTGCTGGCAGCGCACGCGCTGCGAAAACGTTCGATGCGTTCTGCCTCAACAAACAGGGTGTCAGCCATCGCCCGCATGAGGCCAGCGCGGCGGATAAGCGCCTGGACATTTTGGAGGACAGGTACGGGGGCGCGGGTTTGCGTGGTCAGGTTCACAGACAGACCTCCTCGATTACGGGATTATCGTAAAAATAACGGCCAATATTCACGGCTTCCGGCGGCAACTGGGTGCGGATACCAACAAGCGTATCTGCTTCGATCAGCAGGTCCGTTGCGGCATTGGGTTCAGTCAGGTGCATCCGTGCCACCCATTTTCCGGGGTGGTCAGACGTGATGGGCCGGTAGACGACAAACATGGGGATAGCGTTCTGTGCTGCCCGGTAGGCTGCGCAGATATGCTGTTGGCGTTCCTGCGCGGGGCTCATGATTTTTCCTGCCAAAATCTGGCTTCAAAGCGCAGGTTTACGGTGTGGGGCAGGGTGCAGCCGCCCATGTCAAAGTGCTGGCGCAGTGTTGTCAGATCCCCACGGATCTGATCTGCACTCGCCTCAGCCATTTGCTTGAGCGCCAAGGGGCGGCACAGCCTATGGCATTCCGTGAGCAGGGTGCAGGCCAGATCAAAGGCACGCTTATGACTATTGCGGCCGAGCTGCTGGCTGCCGGTATAGGATGCCGCACGCGCAGCTATCTGCTCAATAAGAGCATTATCCTCAGCGCTGACGACAAATGTGCGCTTAACGTGGCCGGGTGACTGCGTGCTATCGCCGTCCCTACCATTTGCTACAGGGGCCTGCGCTAGGCGGCGCTCTCGTGCAGCGTTGAGCATGATGTTTCTCCACCACGGGTTATGATGGATGCAATGTGCCCAATAGAGACATATTGTGCAAGAGAAAAATGTCACCATAAGACACACGTAAAAATTGCATTGTCTCCATTTGGCGCATCGGTATAGAACAAAAAGAGAACATAAAGGAGGAAACATCAATGGGAATGGTGACGCGAATCGTCTTCCTTCCGTATGTCTGGCGGCTTAAGGGCAAAAAGAAGGTTTTGGAGCCCGGCAGTCCCATTCTATGCCGATCAGAGAATGATGCACTTAGATGGGTGGAAAAAGTGCGAGCAGGTTCTTTGTCTGTTGCGGGAGGTCGATCTGTAAAGATGGAGGTTGATGAGGAGGCCGGAGATTATGGAGAGCCGGAAATTCTAGGATTTGCCGGTAATGTTCCAGAAATCTCAGAATATTGAAAAGTGAAGAGTAATGGCCTCAACTGCTCGCAGTAAGTTAGGCAGCGTTGGGCCTAACCGCCTTCTCAATAAGCGTAAGGATGAGGTTCCTTTGGTCCTCGCCCATTTCTCTCCAGAGTTCGATAAGGGCCAGCTCTTCTGCAGAATAAGGAGGCTGACAGTTTTTATTCGCGCCGGGAAAAGAAGAACCAATGCCACGTATCAAGTAGTCGATGGAAACGTTATAGAAATCAGCGAGCGCTAAAAGTGTTTGAGGCGTACCAACCTTCTTGCCTCTTTCAAGGCTAGATAGATATGGCCTACCCACACCAATTGCTTCCGCAACTTCAATCTGGTTGAGGTTGCGTCCGTTTCTAAGCTGAAGAAGTCTATCGCCTACTGTCTCAGTCATTTGGGGAATATGACACCTTTCGAGACATCGCGGGTCTCTAATGGGCACAAAACCATTTGACAGAATATGTCTCCAACGGGCACATATCTGTGAATGGAACCGTCAGAACTCAGAAAGCGTGTGGGTGGGTGCAAGAAGCTGGCTGAAGGAATCGGTCTGCGTTCGCACTCTGCCGTCCTGAAGTGGAAGCGTATCCCCGACAAGCACATCGTCGCTATCGAAAGTGCTTTCGGGATCCCGCGTGAGGAACTACGTCCAGACCTGTACGAGCGTAAAAGCGAGGCGGCATGATGTCTCATGAGGGGAACCATGCCGCTTGTTCTGTAGGCTGTCAGCCGAACTCAGTCCGCCCTCTGACCAGGCAGGAACAGGGCTGCAATATTTCCCTCAGGGTTCTCATGTCCGGCCTGCCATACGCTCTTTATGCGTTCGGTTCTAAACCGCTGCTGCTGGGTTTTCCCCTCAGCAATGCCATCAATAAACAGCAAGGTTCTTTCCCGGCGGTTACCTCGGCTACGTTCTGTATAGCCGAAGGAAACAGGGCGTATGTTTACGCGCCTGTAGTTGGGTGTGCGGAACATGTAGTCCAACACCAGATCTGGCATGGCTATGGGCCGGATAATCGCGGTCTGGTTATCGCAGATGGTGGTAGCTGGTGCAGCCATAAGGGTGGCCATCAGGTCTTTGACGTCAGATTCGGCATCTTCCGCATCAGCAAGCTTGCACTCAACAATTCTGTCTGCCCGGAAGTTGCGCTGCGCTTTGCGCAGTTCGCAATAAGCATCCAGATTGTAGGGTACAACCTCACCATCTGGGGTTGCCGCAACGGTGAAAGCCTGCACGTCAATAATCCGGCTGGTCACGTCGCTTTTGGCGTCTGCGTAGCCGACTACCAGACGGCAATACATATTGTTCCGGCCGCCCTCTGTGGGGCGCAGATCATCTCCGGAAAAGCCCGCAGTAAAGCGGCCCTGTGGAATGGTGGGTTTCCTGCTGGGAGAATTTCCAGTTTTGCCGCCAGCTTGTGGCAAGGTTTTGAGGAGAAATCCTGCAAGAGCCCCCAGAACGCTCAGGATGCCGCCACCCCAAAGAGCAACCTGCATGCGATGGCTTTCAGGTACACCAAGCCAGCCTGTTCCCAGATAGATCAGGTACATCAGGGCGGCGGTGCTCACTATAAATATCATTCTCAAATTCTCACGGTGGTTAGGTGTCGCAGCCCTATCGTGAGATGTGCGGGTCAGTCTGGCAACAGACTGGCCCGTTTATCGCGTATGCAGCCAGGAGCGGGCGCATGACATCTCTTTATTCCCATCGGTTTGTGCCCGGCCTAAAAACGGCCACTAAACAGGCTGTAGAACATGTGGGCGGCATTGACGCCGCAGCCACAATAAGCCGCGTGGGGCGCACCCAGTTTTCTGATTATTCTAACCGGCAGCGGGATGGCATGGTGCCTGTGGATGTTGCCATTGACCTGGATCACTGCGCGGAAAAGCCACTCATTTTGGCAGCCATGGCGCATGCGTTGGGGTATATGCTTATCCCCCACCACATCGGGCCGGGTGATTTTGGCGAGAACATGAGCGAGTTCGCCATGTCCTCTGGGGATATTCTCAGCACGGCCATGCGTATTCTGGAGGATCATCAGATTGATCTGCCAGAGGCGAATGAAATTGCTCCCAAGTTTTCACGCGCTATCCATGTCCTGCAGCATGCGATGGGCATAGTGCATCAGGTGCAAAAAACCGGCGAGAGCTATGTGGTCAGCGATAAAGGGGCTGCATGATGGCTGATCTTTTGACCGGTGAGGACGTGTATGCAGAATTGAATACACGCATTCGTCAAGCTGGTGGCAACACGGCTTTTGCTGTGCAGGCCAGGATGAATGATAAGACGGTGAGCAATATTGCCAATGCGCGGCGCAGGCTATCTGACGATGTGCTGGCCGTGCTGGGTCTTGTGGCTGTTGAGGCCTACAAGCAGCAGGATGGCAAAATCATCCCGGTAAAAGCCATGTTTGCAAAACTGAATACAGCAATGCGGGATAGCGGAGGAAACGATGCTTTTGCGCGAGCGCACGGGCTGAACAAAACAACGCTTTCCTGCATTGCTAACACGCATCGCGCCCCATCAAAGCAGCTTTTGACTGTGCTGGGTCTGGAAAAGGTCCTGCGCTATATACGGGTGCCGTCGGCCGCGCCTGAAAGGCTTGCAGCATGATACTGCCTACTGTTTCAGAGTTTGACCGGGACGCGATAACACCGTTCCGGCTTTTGCGTTCTATGGCTCCAGATCTTCGTGGGATTGTGACAAATCTGCATGATGCTCTGAAAGAAGCACGTATTTGCGTGTTTCGTGCTGGTGATATTGTTCTGGACAACGAGCAGATTGCGCGACAGGCCTGGCTGGAGCCAGATGTGCTGGACCGTATGCTGCCTATGATTGTGCAGTCTGGCTTCATGGCGCGCGATGATGATGGGGCGCTATTCAGCCCGCATTTGTATGAGCGTGAATTACGCCGTGAAGAGCGGGCGTACCGTCGTGCTATGGCAGTAGAGAACCGACAGGCTATTGAGCGGGGAATTGCTGAGGGCAGCCTTCCGCCGACGATGACGCCCCAGCAAGCCGCCAATGCGTCAAATGGCGCGCGAGGAGGCAGGCCACGAAAAGGCGAAACAGCAGAGCAGGCGAAAGCACGCCGCGAGCGGGAAATGCACCAGGCACAGCAGCAGCGCAAAATGCCGCTGATGAGCGCTATGTCTGGTGGGAAAACTGGAACCCAAAACCCAAACACAAAAACCCATTCGGTTTCGGTTTCGGTTTCGGGAGAAGATAATTCGGTTTCTGGGTTTCCCATAGATCTAGATATAGAGTGTGATAATAATATTCCTTCTAGTTCTACTTCTGTGGAAACCGAAAACCCCAAAACCGAAACCGAAACCGAGAAATCTGCTTATGAGCAGGCGGATGCGCAACGGTTGGCAGCCAGGATGATGGCGGCATCTGGACTTGGCGAAGACCAGGCTGGTTTTGCTATGTCATTTGCCAAGCAATATCTTGGTCGGGGCATAAGCCCGGACCTGATTGTTGAGGCTATCGCGGCTCATAAACAAAAAATGGCTAAAAATTTCGATGCTCCCAAGGGGTTTGGTGTCTTCAAGGCCCCTGTTGAAAGGGCCGTTGCCGGGGAAGAGATTGCCCAGATTGTTTCTGAGCAAGGCGCTGTGCAACGAGATATTCCGGAATGGCAGCAGATAATGGAGGCTGCCTATGAGAAGGCTGGTAGCCTTTATGGTAAAACCATGCAGGAACTTGGCGATTTTGGTCGCATGACGCGAGAATGGCCAATAATTGCTGAACGCAATGGCTTGCCGCCTATTGCCTGGACGCGGTCAGCATACGAATCGCACTTCCACCCTGACAAACAGCAGAAAGCCGCGTGATGGCGCAGAAAAATGCATGCTTTTATCTGGTTTCTCAATCAGCGATTGGTGGTATTGCCGTGAACATCAGCACCTTTGTGCTTGTTCTGGCCACAGTTGGTATTGGCGTCTGGCTTGATAGTTCACCCATGGAATGGGTTGGAGCCATGATGTTTTGGATGGTGCTGATTGCACGGGCAAACAAAACAAAAAGCAGCAAAAAGGCTTTTGATGATCCGCAAGAGCTTGCTGATTATTTGCTTGATAAATACGGCGTTTCTGCAAACCCGTTGAGGGCAGAATGATCGCCATGAAACTGGTTGAGTTTGTGCTGTCCAAATGGACAACAGTGAAGAAACGGCGCGCCAATGCCGAGTTGGAAGCCAGTATGGCGCGCCGTTTAGAAAAGTCCCGGCAACCCCGCGACCATAAAGGACGGTACATGAGAACATGCGGGGCAGCAACGTGCAGCGAGAAATAAGTAGTAGTGCAAGTGTGACCGCATGTGATCCAGCCTGCGGCGAAATGGTTTCGGGTTTTAGGGGCATTGCAGGCAAAGAAGCGCCGACGTGGGAACAACTTTCCATTGAGGAGCAAAACCGTGTTCGAGCGTTGCTCCTGGCAGAAAAGGATAGTGCGCGTGAGAATGATCTCATCAGGCGCGGGATCAGGGCAGATCAGGGGACGATTGAGCGCCGCAACCATGGCGACCTGATAGAAACATCCACCGAGGTTGTGCCGGGCGTTAGTCAACCGTGCATTCGTTCATCTGGCGCGCTTTATACGCTCCGTAAGTCCGGTGCGATTGAGGACAGGCATGTTGCTGCAGCAGAAATGTGGGCACGGGATTACGAGACCGGGATACTTGGAGCGCGGGATCCGGAAGCAGGAAAGTCCGGGGCATGCTCAGATATAGAGTATGCGATGCTGTCCCGTGCGGCTGCTGTTTCGCGCTGCCAGTCTGTGCAGCGTAATCTGGGCGAGGTCAGCCAACGGTTTTTGCAGATGATGATGATTGACGGGATGTCAGTGAATCAGATGCACGCTGCGATGAATAAAGACCGGATGCGTGTGAGTGGCGCCATAGAGCTTCTGCTTGAACAGCTTGTTGAACTGTATGACAATTTCCCCGTAAGGATGATGGCGCAGTGAGTAAATCTGGTCATGAACGGCACCCAGATGACTGGTATGTTGAGCCGGCTTGGTGCGTTGACGCCTTATTGCAAAAGGAAAAACCTTTTCTTGGGAAGGTTCTGGACCCGTGTTGTGGTAGTGGAAACATTGTTGACAGGCTAATGGCGCACGATGTGATTGCTTTTGGTTCGGATATGCGTGACCGTAAAGACGGAAGTTTCCCCGTGATGGATTATACCAGGTCTATTCCATCATTTTGCCCAGACAGTATTATCAGTAATCCGCCATTCAAAGTGGCGCAGGACTTTATTGATTGTGCCTTGGCATCAACACATGATCGTGTGGCAGTCCTTCTCAGGCTGGCGTTTCTTGAGGGGCGGAAACGGAATGAATGGTTTCCATCTGTGCCTCTGGCAAGAGTTTGGGTGAGTAGTAACCGCATTTCTATGCCTCCGGGTGGAACAGATATCTCAGCCGAAGGCGGAAAGACGGCTCATGCGTGGTTCGTATTTGAGCATGGATATTCTGGTGCACCATCTATCGGATGGATACAGAAAGAGGATTCCATTTAAAAACCTTGCTTGTTGCAAGCAGATAACATAAGTTGTCACAATCTTCGAAGTCGTGTGCCCACAAGGCCACGGCTTTTTTTGATTCTGAAGCGAGCGAATATGGTCAAAGGGCAGGTTTTCTGCCGTGGGTCCATTGCGCTGCACGAAAAAAAACCTGTTCTGGTTTTGCGGCCGTATGATGCGGACTGCATTGTGGTTGTCCGCCTGATTGGTGACAAACCTCCTTATCATCGCTCGGATGTTGATCTGGGCATGAGCGCTTTTCTTCTTCGCAATCGGGTTGCGCGTGTGTGCAACATTTTCCGTGTCCCGCAGAAATCTCTGCGGTGCATGGGAGATGTGGCGATGCGTGTGCCGGAAGAAGTTGTGCGGCGCGTGGAGGCCGCCGAGAGGGACGAACGGGCACGCCGGGGCGGAGAGAATTTTCGTCCAGGCATCCTGCGGTCAGGTTGGCGAGGCCCAAAGATGGGTGATTGCGGCCGTAAGATTGGCGGTCCACCGTCTGATTAAATGCGCAAGAATAACCCCGAGTTATCACGCATTGCCTACAGGGCAATGTGCAAGATAACCCGCAGATGCCCCATGAAACCCGCAAGATAATTGATGTTATCACGCGGATTTTTGAGGGGGAAAAGTAGCCACAAATCTAGGCATTTCAAATGGTTAGTGGAGATACTGCCGGAATGGCGGTTCAAACCGCGCAGAAAAGCAGTCCATCTCCTGCTGACAAAATGCTCATCAGAGCGTGGCTGCACAGCAAGTCTGAAAACACACGTCGCGCCTATGAGCGCGTTGCGCTGGGTCTCCTCGCTCATGCGGGGAAGCCACTGGCTGACGTGACGTTGCCAGACCTGCAAAACTGGTCGGACAGTCTGGGAGGCGCAGCCTCTTCTCGCCGCCTGGCGATGGCCGCTGCCAAATCTCTTATCGCGTTCGGCGCGGAGACGGAGATGTTGGCCCGGAACGTAGGGCAGGCCCTCAGACTGGACCGGGAGCGTGACAGCCTGCACGAGCGCATTTTGTCGCAAGAGCAGGTTGCCACGCTCATTGATATGGAAAAATGCCCACGCCGCCGCGCGCTGTTGCGGCTTCTCTACGTGATGGGCCTGCGCATTTCTGAGGCGTGCCGTCTGACATGGCGGGACGTGACGCGCAGGCAGCAAGGCGGCGTGGCTTCGGTTTTCGGCAAGGGCAATAAGACGAGGCCGGTGGAAATTCCGGCAAAACTCTACAAAGAGCTTGTGGCGCTGCGCGTTGACACCGAGCCAAAGGCTCCGCTTGTCCCCGGCCACAATGGCGGCCTGCTCTCGCATGATGCGGCTCATCGCATCGTCAAGCGGGCCGGTAAGCGTGCCGGATTGCCATCGTCGTTTTCGGCGCATTGGCTCCGGCACGCTCATGTTTCGCACTCGCTGGATCGCGGGGCCCATGTTCACGCCGTCCAGCGGTCTGTGGGACATGCGTCTCTCGCCACGACAACACGGTACGCTCATGTGCAGGACGGCGACGGCTCCGGGAAATTCCTGGACTAACCCGCTTTGCGTTCATGCAGTATTTTTTAGGAGATGTTCATTGGCTCGCAAAGAATACCGGCCTCGCCGCATGCAGTATCAAGAAAAGAACCCTATGGCGGCGTTTTGGGAACAGACCGCAATGCAATACGAGAAGCAGGCTCTTAAAGCGCCGGCTGCTGGCCAACGCATATGGGCGAATGGGCGCGCTAACTCATGCTGGGAACGAGCTCAGGCGGCGAGGATCTTCGCATGAGCATTCCTGACGGATACATGATGGACGCTCAGGGGCGGCTTGTCCCTCGTGAGAATATCAAACCGCAGGACCTGCTGGAAGACGAGCTGGTCCGCATCCTGCATGCAAAGGCCGGCGAGCTCACGCAGGCACTGGCCTCGTTCAAGAAAGAGGGATTTTCCGAGGTCGCGGCACTGCAGGAGCTTCTGCACGAACAATACCAGGCCAAAATTGGTGGAGCAAAAGGTAATACCACCCTGAGCAGCTATGACGGGCATTTGCGCGTGTCTGTGTGCATAGGCGAAAGTATCTCGTTCGGTCCGGAACTCCAGGTTGCAAAAAGCCTGCTGGATGAGCTGTTCGAGCGATGGACGGATGGTGCCAACGCGAACCTCAAAATCATTGTGATGGAGGCGTTTGACGTGGGGAAAGAAGGAAAGCTTTCCGCCACGAAAATTCTTGGCCTACGTCGGCACAACGTGTCTGATCCCGAATGGAAAAGGGCTATGGATGCCATTCAGGACAGTATCCGCATCGACAGCACAAAGGCTTATCTCCGGCTCCACGTCCGTGAGACCCCAGCACAGTCATGGCAAATTCTCCCGCTTGACCTGGCCAAGGCATGATCCAGCCGGATGACTTTGCCCGGCAGGCCGCACGTCGGCGCTCACCTCCTGAGTTGGTGATGTCGGTCGTTATGTTGCGCCGCAAGAGGATACCCATGCGGCAGATCGCTTCACGGCACGGCTTGTGCATGGAGGGTGTAAGGCAGATCTTGCTGCGTTACAGCAAAGCGCAATCAAGTGCGGCGCCGGATGCTGAGGCAGATGCAGATGCAGAGTGTGATGACGGGTTAATGGCAGGCTTCCGCGAAGCAATGCCAGCCGGGCATCCGGTATCTATGAATGCTATCTGGTCAGGGCTTGAGCGTTGGAGGAATATTGATGCTATGCGACCCCAATAAATTCCCACCTAATCCGCTACTGTTCTTCTGGTGTGCAATGATTGGTCTCCTTTTGGTTGGAGGGTCATAGATGGATGCCTCATCTCAGTGGGTGCTAGTGTGTGCTTTACTCATCGCTGCTCTTGTCATGATGCTTTTTGTCGCAGGTGACTAAATTTGACTGGTATCAAACTGGATATCACGCGGGCCAGTGCGTCACTATCTGACCTGCAAAAGCAGATCCCATTCATGGCGGCCACAGCCATCAATGATGTAGCGTTCCAGGTTCAGCGCGCTGAGAATGAAGCGATGGGGGATATCTTCCACAACCCGCGTCCATTTACGCAGCGGGCTACCCAGGTGGAAAAAGCCACGAAAGCAAACCCACGGGCAGTTGTGTCATTGAGGCCGGCTCAAGCGCGCTACCTTGAGCCGTATGAGGACGGAGGAGAGCATGCCACAGCGGGCAACAACAGCAGTCTGCTGGTTCCGGTTGACGCAAGGACTGACCAGTATGGTCAGATGACCAAAGGCGCCATTGCTCGATTTGTGTCACGGGATGATACGTTTGTTGGTATCGGTCCCAAAGGCATTATGGGCATCTGGCAGCGTGTTAAACCGGCAGCAGTGGGTCGCAAAGGCAAACGCAACGGCATCCGCCAAGCCAAGCCGGCGCTTAAGTTGCTCGTAAGGTTTGTTCCCAACCAGCAGGTGCACAAGCGTCTAGGCTTCAAAGAGCGCGCAGTTCGCATTGTCACGCTGGATGGAGGCGCAGCCATCGCAAAGGCCGTTCAGCGCGTGTTAGCTACCGCTTTCCGTTGATATGCGTCACGCGCAGGGTATTGGCGTAAGATATGCATTTGGTGCCCCCCCCCCTATCTTGGGTCCTTCCTGGCCCTCCTGTATCGCGGGGATTGCGCCAGCCCGTTTGATCCCTAGCTGAGGCAAAAATTTTGGGTTGCAGTTGCAGGTTGCAGTTTTGCCATGAGTAGCGAGACAATCAGCCAGAGCGAAGCTGCGCGCCGCGCAGGCGTGAGCCGTGCGGCAATCCAGAAAAATCTTTTGTCAGGCCGCATCATTGCCAATGGCAAGCGTGTAGATTTGGCGTCATTCAACGAATGGCTGGCGATCAGAAAATCCATGCAGGGAGGGGTGCAACCTCCTCTGCAACCTGAGGTGCAACCAGCTGAGAAGGTTGCAGGGGCAGCGGTGCAGATTACGCGCGCCTCGCCAGACTGTGTGCTACCTCAATGTGATGGGCTTTTGCCCATGGCGCTGGCGCTGCAAGTTGAACAGAACGCCAAGGCGAACCTCAAGCAACTGGAGTTTGACCAGAAATCAGGTGCGGTTGTGGAGGTCAGCGTGGTGGTGGCAACCGTAGGCAAAGAGTATGCCGCCGTGCGCCGCAAACTTCTTGCTCTGCCAGCCGAACACGCCCCATCCATCCACCGCTGCAAAACCGTTGCAGACGTGCAGGAGAGACTGCGGGTCTTGATTACCCGCGCCCTGGAAGAACTGACAGCAGATGGAGATAGTAACTCAGGGCCTGCGGTATCTTAAGGGATACGAGCATTTCCGCAATGAACTGACGCGCCAGAGGCAAGCCAATCTCAAGCCGCCACCCAAGCTGAGCCTCAGTGAGTGGGCAGAGCAGTATGCGGTTCTCTCGGCGGAGACGAGTGCTCAAACCGGAAAATTTGAAGCTTTCCCATATCAGATCGGGATGATGGATGCTTTCACGGATCCGTCTGTCGAAAAGATCTCGGTCATGAAGTCAGCCCGCGTGGGCTACACGAAAATCCTTGACCACGCCATTGGCTACTATCTGCATCAGGACCCATCGCCCATTCTCATGGTGCAGCCGCGTGAGGGCGATGCTGAGGGCTACAGTAAATCAGAAATCGCGCCTATGCTGCGCGATACGCCAGTTCTTGCGGCTCTGACTGGAGACCCGAAAAGCAAGAGCAGCGAAAACACGTTGCTTAAAAAGACCCTGCTGAACGGATCGTCTCTTACCATGGTAGGGGCGAATAGCCCCGGCGGTTTCCGCCGTATCACCGTCCGTATCGTGTTGTTCGATGAGGTGGACGGCTATCCAGTCGGGGGCGCAGGGTCCGAGGGTGACCAGATCGCTTTGGGCTCCAAGCGTGCTGAAACATACTGGAACCGCCTAATTGCCATGGGGTCTACCCCCACGGTGGCCGGCATCAGCCGTATTGAGCGTGCATTTGATCAGGGCGACGGGCGTCACTACCACGTCCCATGCCCTCATTGCGGAGAGTTTCAGGTTCTGGAATGGGGCGGCCCTGATACCCCCCACGGAATCAAGTGGGACAAAGATGAGCAGGGCAACCACCTGCCGGAAACAGCACGCTACGCCTGCAAGCACTGCGGCTGCCTCATTGATGAGGCAGAAAAGCCAGACATGATCGCCAAGGGCAAGTGGGTCGCCATGCGCCCGTTCAAAGGCCATGCGTCGTTCCACATCTGGGCAGGCTACTCGCTTTTCCCAAATGCTGCATGGTCGCGTCTGGTCGCAGAATGGCTTGAGGTAAAGGATAAACCCCTTGAACGCCAGACATTCATCAACACGGCTCTGGGGCTGCCCTACGAAGATCGCGGCGACGGTGCTCTAAACGAGCGCACACTGGCGGCCCGTGTTGAAGTCTGGGAAGGGGAAGTCCCTGAGGGCGTAGCCGTCCTTACAGCAGGCATCGATACGCAGGATGACCGGCTTGAGGTCGAGATTGTCGGGTGGGGGAGAAATGAAGAGCGATGGTCCATCGCCTATATTGTCATTGACGGAGACCCGGAACAGCCTGAGGTGTGGGACCAGTTGGACGCGCTCCTCAAGCGCGAGTGGTACCGTGCCGATGGCCGCCCCTACAAGCTCATGGCTGCCTGCATTGATTCCGGCGGTCATCATACACAGCGCGTCTATGATTTCTGCCGGGCGCGTCTTGGCCGCCGTATCTGGGCAATCAAGGGTGAGTCTGCCCGAGGTGGCCAGCGTTCTCCAGTCTGGCCTACCAAAAAGCCGAGTGCCCGAAACAAGGCTGCATTCCGCCCCATAATCATCGGGGTCAATGCTGCCAAGGATGTGATCCGCGCCAGATTGCACCTCAAACAGCCTGACCCGGGCCAGCCGAGTGCAGGTTACATGCATTATCCGGCAGACCGGGATATCAACTTTTTTGCCCAGCTCGTGGCGGAGCGCTCTGTCAAAAAGCATGAACGTGGTCAGATATTCCGTGTGTGGGAACTCATGCCTGGGCGGCACAACGAGGCGCTGGATCTGGCCGTCTACAGCTACGCTGCTCTGTGCGGTCTGACCTACATGGGCCTTCGCCTGAACCGTAAGGCAGATGCCATTGCAGCAGAAACCACGCAGCATCCGCCGCCGCCAGAACCGGTGACGGAAGATATCAGCATCGTTCCCGGTGAGTCTATCCAGTCTCTGACGGAAACAGATGCAGCAGAAGCCAAACAGAAACGCAGATCAAGTCTGGCAAAACGCTTTTCGCGTTTGCCGGGATAAGGAGTGACCATGTCCGGATTTTTCGGCAGGCTGCCGCAGGCCCGATATAACCCCAACACTAGCCTGTTTGCGGGCATGAGCCGGGAACAGGTGCAGGCCTATCTGGCATCATGCCAGCAGGCCTATATCGAGTTGCAGAGCGGCGCAAAGGTCGCGTCTGTCAGTTACGCGCAGGGCGATGGTAACCGAGCGGTGACCTATACGCAGGCCAATGCCACAGGCCTCGCTGCCCTCATCAAGCAGTTGCAGCAGCAGTTGGGGATGCCGGGCGTACGCCGCAAAGCCCTGCGTCCTGTATTCTGATGGCTAAAAAACAGAAAAAATCCAAGCAGGCGAAAGCGTTTGCTCAGTCCATGGGGCAGCGTGCCAGTGCTTTGAATGGTGGCTGGCAGGGTGTACCCTTTGATGCTGCCGATATCTACGGCCAGCATACTCAGAGCTGGATGCCGCCGCTTTGGTCCGCTGATACAGAGCGCGGCCCGTTCCGCAACAGGGTGGTCAGCCGGGCGCGGGATCTGGTGCGCAATGATGGCTGGGCAGCAGGCACAGTCACTCGTGTGCAGGACAATGCTATCGGCATTACTCTGCGGCCAATCAGCAAGCCAGACTACCGTGCCCTCGCACACCTAAGCGGGAATTCGGCATTTGATTCGACATGGGCGCGGGAGTTTAGCGAGGCAGTTGATGCACTCTGGCGCTCATGGGCCGATGATCCTCTCCATTTCAACGATGGAGAACGCATGCTGACATTTGGCCAGCAGATGCACCTCGCGTTCCGTCATCTCATTGTGGATGGGGATGCGTTGGGTGTGCTGCCATGGCTGGAGAACCGGGTGTGCCGCGGGGGTGCTCGCTACGCAACGGCCCTGCAACTGGTGGATCCTGACAGGCTCAGCAACCCACAGATGAAAATGGACCTGCAGAACATCCGCAATGGTGTCGAAATTGATGCTCTTGGTGTCCCCGTTGCCTACCATATCCGGCAGGCGCATGAGGCTGATTGGTATTCCGCTGCGAAATCAGTCCAGTGGGACCGCATCGAGCGGGAAACCAGCTGGGGAAGGCCCAGAGTGGTGCACATGTTCGAGCATCACCGAGCCAGTCAGCATACGGGCGCAACCGGCATCCTGACACCGGTCATGCAGCGTCTTAAAATGCTGATCAAATATGATGGGTCAGAACTCGATGCGGCCATCATCAATGCGATTTTTGCTGGCTATATTGAGAGCCCTTACGATCCCGATATGGTGGCTGAGTCCCTGGAGGGCGGTGACGAGTCATTCGGCGCCTATCAGGACGGTCGCATTGCGTTCCATGAGAACCGTAATATCAACCTCGCAGGCTCCCGGCTGCCCATCCTGTACCCTGGTGAAAACATCAAAACAGTGTCTGCCTCGCGGCCCGCCGGGAATTTCAGGGATTTTGAATCTGCGGTCTTGCGAAATATTGCCAGCGGCGCGGGCCTGTCCCCGCAGCAGGTGAGTAATGACTGGTCAGACGTCAACTACTCGTCGGCACGTGGCGCGATGCTGGAGGCATGGAAAACCCTCAAGCGCCGCCGGGATGATTTCGCAACAGGCTTTGCCGCACCAATCCGGCTTGCATGGCTAGAAGAATGCATGGAGGTCGACAAACTCCCGATGCCACGCAACGCACCGGAATTTATCGATGCCAGACAGGCCTATGCCCGTGCGACATGGCTGGGGCCGGGCCGTGGTTGGATTGACCCTGTGGCAGAAAAACAGGGTGCTATCCTGGGCATGGATGCAGGTCTCTCCACGCTGGAAGAGGAATGCGCCGAGAACGAGGGTGGTGACTGGATCGAAAAAATCGACCAGAGAGCCGTAGAAATTCAGGCCTTTAAGGACCGGGGCATGCCCATCCCGGATTGGGGTGGATATGTCCCGCCCGAGCAGTCATCCAGAAATCAGGATAAGTCATGACCTCACGCAGCATGGCGCTCACGCGGCAACTGCTCAACCGGCCTCTGGCATTGTCTGCCCGCCATGCAGATATTTTGAGCAGCATGCTCCTCAAAGGAGGAGATGATGTCATGTTGTTTGGCCCGGCCAATGATCTGGAACAGTTCATTGCGCAACAGATGATGACGCGGGTGGATAACGTTGCAATCATCAAGATCAGCGGCGTTCTTCTGCCGGGCAGCAGTAACGGGTTTGGCTGGTGGTATGCGGGCGCAACATTTTACGATGACATCGGAACTGCGTTCGATCTCGCCATAAAGGATGAGGGCGTCAAAGCCATTGTCCTGCATATCGACAGCCCCGGTGGCACCGTCGCCGGGTGTTTCGATACAGCTGAGCAGATCTATCTGGCTCGGTCACAAAAACCAATTGTGGCGATTGTTGATGAGATGGCCTGCTCTTCCGGATATGCTCTGGCCAGCGCAGCAGAAACTATCACGCTCCCCCGCACCGGTGAGGTCGGTTCTATCGGCGTCGTCAGTATGCATGTCGATATCACGGGTGCGCTGGAACAGGACGGCATCAAAGTCACCACGTTCCAGTTTGGCGACCGGAAAACAGACGGCTATCCCACAACCCCTCTGTCTGATGAGGCCATCAAGTCCCAGCAGGCTGATACGGACCGGCTGGGCGATCTGTTCGTTTCAACGGTCGCCCGCAACCGTGGTCTCAAGCCTGAGGCCATCAGGGACATGCAGGCGGCAGTCTATCGCGGCCAGCTTGGCGTAGAAGCCGGTCTGGCTGACGCCGTGATGTCACGCACAGATGCGTTCACGGATCTTCTCAAAAACCTCTGACACGACACAAAATCGGAGATTACCAAATGGCGAAGCACCCCGCTTCTACCAGTCCCTTTGCGCATCTGGCAGCCGCCAACGCAGAGAGTGAAGATGACGACAAAAACAAGTCCAAGGCCAAGGCTGCGGGCGAGGAGGAAGAAGAAGGTGAGGAGGAGGCAGACGACGAAAAAGGCACCAGGGCCAAACGGTCTAAGGCCAAAAAAGCCAAGGCCGAGGGCGAAGGTGAAGCTGACGATGGCGACACCGACGATGAGGAAGACGAGAAGGACGATCAGGCCAAAGCTGCCCGATCTCGTGAGCGCGCCCGCTGTGCTGCGATTTTCGCCTCTCCCGCTGCTGCCCGCAATCTTCCGGGCGCTGCCCATCTGGCCTTTAACACAGCACTCCCGCGCTCTCAGGCCGTTGGACTGCTGGACTCCCTGACGCCGACAGCCGCCACCCCGGCTCGTTCGGCAAAAACGGAGAGCCAGACCCTGCGTGACCGCATGCAGGCCTCCCCATTCGGGGGGGTCAAGCCGGAGGATACGGGTGCAAACGCTCCGGCCAATCCGGGCGCACGTCTCGTCGCCGCACAGGCAATTCGTAAGGGGGGCAAATAATGTCAGGAACCAACAGCTACGGGTTTTACCCCGGCGCCCGTTCCGCCACGTTTGTGCCGGACCAGCTCATTGCTGGCAACCTCAAGCTTGTCACAGCCACAGTCACGTTTGCTGCGGGAAATATGCTTATCCGTGGGCAGGTTGTGGGCCGCGTGACAGCATCGGGGGCCTATATGCCGTGCGTCAAATCGGCCACGGACGGCAGCCAGGTCCCGTGTGGCATCGTGGTCGATACCGTTGATGCATCAGCCACAGCCCAGACTGGCAGCATTTATCAGATGGGTGAGTTCAACTCGAACTACATGACCTTTGACGCAAGCTGGACACTGGATGACCTGACGCAGGCTCTCCGCCAGTGGAGCATTTTCGTCAAAACAGGGATCTCCAACGCCATCGTTTGATGGCGCACCCTCTTTTTCCAATCCTGTTCATAAGGATTTCTAAATGTCCGGAACCACCGGAGAAAGCGGCGTAAGCGCCTCTCTCAATGATATGCTGAGCGTCTATTCCACAGCAGCTCTGGTCTATTTTGTCCGCAATATGAAGCTGGCGAAGACCGATCTGCTGGATATGTTTTTCCCCAACATTATTGAGTCCGATACGCCGGAGGTTGCGATCGATGTCGATAACGGCAAACGACGTATGGCCCCGTTCTGCTCGCCGTTGGTTGAAGGCAAGCTGGTGGAAAGTCGCCAGTGGCAGACCAATATGTTCAAGCCGGCCTACATAAAGGACTGGCGCAACCCAGATCTCCTGAAGCCAGTCCGCCGCGCCATGGGTGAACGGCTGATGGGGAATATGTCTCCCGCAGAGCGTTTGGAAGCAAATCTCGCCTGGGAAATGGCCGACCAGATTGACATGATCAATCGTCGCATGGAATGGATGGCGGCCTGCGCCTTGGTCAATGGCTCCGTCACCATTGTGGGTGAGGGATACCCCAATCCCATTGTCGTTGATTTCCAGCGTGATCCGGCCTTGAAGATTGCCCTGACAGGTGCTGCACAGTGGGGCCAGAGTGGCATTTTCCCCAGTGATTATATCACCGGATGGGCTCTCTATGTTCTGCAAAAAAGTGGGGTGGCTCCCACAGATGTTGTGCTGACAAACACGCCCTTCAATGCGCTTAAAAGCGACCTGAAATTCCTGAATTCTGTCATCTGGGCAGGGGATAGGACAGGCGGATCGTCCATTGACCTGGGTGGCCGTGCACAGACGGGCAAAATCTACATGGGCCAGTGGGGGCAGTTCCGTATCTGGCTCTATAATGACTGGTATGTGGACCCCGTAACGGACAAAGAAGTACCGATGATTCCCGACGGGACCATCATCATGTCCAGTCCGGGCCTCGAAGGCACACGTGCTTTCGGCCAGATTCTTGACCCGGCCTTTGGTTATGGCCCGCTCGCCTATGCTCCTAAGATATGGTACAAGGAAAACCCTGCCACCATCAATCTGCTGATGCAGTCTGCACCGATCGTAATTCCGTCGCGTGTCAATGCCTGCCTCAGCGCCACCGTCATGGAGGCTGGCGCTGAAGCCCCGGCCCCTGGCGTTTAACGGAGGCGCATCATGAGTGATGAAACCCAGACCAAATCAGTGACAAAAACTGCCAAAACGGTTTCCGTCATCACCCTTATCCCCGTTTATCCGGCAGCAGGGAAGGCCCCTTATCCCATAGGGACAAAACTGAACGTGTCCCCCGAGCGCGCCAGTTTCTGGACCTCCCGTGGGATTGCCCGTCCGGAGAGTGCAGGATCAGAAGAGGTCAATCGGGTTGGTTCCTCGGCTGATAACTCAGTCGAGGCTGCTCCATTACCAGCTGCACCGCCCATGACCCCTCTGCCCAAACAACCGGGGGCCTGACGCATGGGGCCGGTCGATTTTGACAAGCTCGTCCTTGGCCCCTGTGACGCCGTGTTTGGTGAGGTCGTGACATTTCAGTCATCTCTGCTCGGGAAAGCAGTCATACTCAGCGGGATTTTTGATGATGGCTACAGGGCCATCTCTCCGCTGGGTGACCTGCCGGGGCAGAGCCCAACTCATATCACCGGGTCAGATGCCCGTGTGGGCGTGCGCCTATCACTTTTCCCGGTCCCGCCGGCGCAGGGTGATTTGCTGACAATCCGGGGCCGGGTCTGGCGCATTCGCGAGGTCCAGCCGGACAGTCATGGCGGCGCACATATCGAACTGAATGCTGCCGACGGAGAAAATGATGCTCTATCGTGTGGAACTACGGGAGGCCGCGGCCAGACTGCTGTCAAACGCAACTGACGCCGGGCCGAACGTCTTTTCCCGCCGCGCGCTGCCGCTCTCGCAGGATGCCCTGCCGGCCATATACCTGTCAGCTCCATCTGACACAGCCCGCAGCACGGGCCGCACAGCACCAGATTTTGTGCGTGTTACGCAGCTCAATGTAGACGCCATGGTCTCCGGCGGCACGCCTGAGGCGACCCAGGACGCGCTGGATGCACTGACAGAGCAGATCGAACTGCTCATCATGCAGGATGTCGGATTTCAGGCGCGGCTTTCGCAGGTATCAGACCTCAGCACCCTGCAAGAGGTCACAAGCGATAATTCTTCTTACATCGGAAAAGTCCGTCTTTCATTTTCTCTCGAATATTTCGAGGAATTTTCTCCAGGTGGCCAGAGGATTGCTGCGCTTGATCTGCAAATGCAGACAATGGGGAACCCGGATTTTGCAGAAACACGGGAAGAATTCCCTGCGCAGAACATCCAGTAACATCAAGGAAGACTGATGAAAGTGAAACCAGCCGAGGGGCGCGCTGTGCGGTTCCCTGGCACGCTCCGTCTGCTGGATAAAGACGGAGCTTATGTGCCTGAAACAGCATTCTGGCTCCGCGCACTCTCCCGTGGGGATGTGCAGCGGATTCATGCGTCCATACCGTCTACCATCCCGGCGCGATCTGCTGCCAGTGCTGAGACGGCAACCGAAAAGGCCCCTGCATGAGCAGCTCTATCTCTGTTCCCGGTTACTCAAGTAGCAACCGGGTCCCTGGATTTTATTTTGCTCTGGATGGCTCCAAGGCAAATACGGCTACCACAACGCGTCGTGTCCTGCTGATCGGCCAGCAGCTGGGCAGCAGCACAACGACAACCGGTGTGGCCACACTCTCCGGCGGCCAGTCTGACGCCATTGCAAAATACGGTGCCGGGTCTCAGTTGGCCCGCATGGTCACTGCTTATCGCCAGATTGATACATCAGGCGAGGTCTGGTGCCTGCCTCTAGCGGATCCGGCGGATGGCAAGGCTGCTGCAGGCACTATTACGCTATCGGGAGCCGCTACCACCTCTGGCACCCTCCCTCTCTATGTTGAAGATCAACTGGTGCAGGTTGGCGTCACATCGGGAGACACAGCCTCCACGGTTGCCGCAAATGCTGCTACAGCACTGGCGGCCGTTGCTGCGCTGCCAGTTACAGCTGCGGCATCTGAAAGCACGATTAACGTGACCGCCAAAAATAAGGGCGTGACAGGGAATGATATCACGCTGGGCGTAGCTCTGCTGGGGCAGATGGGGGCGCAGTCCATCCCGGATGGCCTCACTGTCGCTACGGCCAATCTTGCAGGCGGAACTGGCACGCAGGAAACACTGGCCTCTGTCATGGCCGGTCTGGGTGACCGTGTGTATGACCTGTTCATCCACCCCTATACGGACACAGCCAGTCTGGAAGTGTTTAAGTCGCTGTTTGACAACACTACAGGCCGCTGGTCTCCCATGGCGCAACTTTACGGCCACGGCATCGCGGCTCTCCGGGGCACGTACGGGCAGGTAACCGCCGCGGGCATGACGCTCAATGACCCACATATGACCATCATGCCTATTTCGGACAGTCCGTCCTCTCCTCTGGTCTGGGCAGCGCAGATCGGAGCATGGGTGGCCACATCTATGCGGGACAACCCGGCACTCCCTGTCACCGGTCTGGCCCTGACTGTCCTGCCGCCAACCGATGCGGGCCGCTTTGGTCGGGATGAACAGAACAGCCTGCTGTATGACGGTCTGTCTACCCATACGGTGGATGACAGCGGAGCGGTTCTGATCCAGCGCCTCATCACTACCTACCAGACCAACACGGCCGGCCTGCCGGACGATAGTTATCTGGGGATAGAAACACTGATGACGGCTGCTATCTGCCTGCCGGATATGCGCAGCTATCTGGCTGCACAGGTTGGCGGATATATCCTACTGGATGATGCCGCAAAGATTCCGGCTGGAGCCAAAGCTACCACAGCCAAGCTGATCGGCAAACTATGCGTCGCCCGCTACCGGTATCAGGCTACGCAACTGTGGGTCCAGAATGCTGACACATTTGCTGCCAGCATCGTTTGCCAGAATGCCGGGAACGGCGTGGTGAAGCTCCTGATGCCCTACGATTTCGCGAATCAGCTCTGGGTCATCGCGGGCAATGCCCAGTTTGTTAAATCGTAAGGAGGCCACAAGAAATGGCAGCATATCGTGGCCCTCTTGCGGGCTTAGCAACCATCACCATCAATGGCGATGTCTGGAGCGTCGTCGGAGAGGCCCAGTGGCAGGCTTCTGGGCTGGTTAATGAAACCCTCAAAGGGCAGAGTGCTGTTGAGGGTTTTGCCAGTATGCCGGGGCAGGGCTTCATTCAGGCCACGCTGCGAGACCGTCGGGACGCCAAAGTTTCAGATTTGCAGGGTGCCAGCGGATTAACCGTCATCCTGGAACTAGCAAACGGTAAAGTCATTACGGCTGTCGATGCCTGGCAGACGGAAAACATCAACGTCAACACGCAGGAAGGAACGTTTGAGCTGCATGTTGAAAGCGATACCGTGACTGAGGATACCGTCTGATGGACACTCTGGAACAAGAGCTGTATGGCAGCCAGTCCTCTGAAAATGAGGAAATCAAACTGGCATGTTCTTTTGTCACTGCACCAATCCATACAAAGGATGGGCGCGAATGGATAGAACTTACCTGCCGTGAGCCATCAGTAGGGGAATGCCTGCTGGCCACACGCACGATTGGGAAACGCCCCACGCTCGAAACAGTCTATGCGTCGGAAATTGCGCTCCTGTGTCGCGTAACCGGATGGCCCCAGACGGCAGTGGACCAGATCCCCACCCGCACGCTGGACGCAGCCGTCGCGTATATCTCCCATTTTGAGGACGATGCGCGCCGGAAACCGGATGAAGAGCCTGATTGTCAGGATACGTTCCATCTGGCCTTGACGCCGCCAATCACTGCCGTCAACCGCGAATGGCAGGATATGGATCTGCGGGAACCAACTGTCGCTGAGCGCCGCCGGTTCAAGTCGCAGGAACAGCGGGGCAGCATGGCGGATTTTCTGGAGGCAGAAATCAACCTGCTGACAGATGTCAGTGGCTGGCAGCGGGCCGCAGTGCTTAAAATGCCCATCAGCCAGTTTGCTAAAGCATCGGACTATCTGACCGGTTTTTTTATCGCTGGCCAGAAAACTGGGAACGTCTCCCTGCCGATCTAAGCGCATTCTGGCCCGGCTGGTCGCGGCACGACGCGGAAACGCTCACTGGAACAGGCATGCTGTGGTGGGTAGCGGAATCAAACCGCATAGCCGAACAACGGCGCAGGGAGGCGCAACGTGGGCGCAGTCGCAGCAACTAACGCGCTGATCACAATCAGCGCGGTTGACCGTGCCAGCAAAACGCTGGATTCGATCAATGGGAAGATAGCCTCTATTCAGGCTCCTGTTGTTCGCGCAACAAAGTCTATGCGCCGTTTTTCTGACCTCACCGGATTGACGCAGGTGCGCAATGCGATAGGTGCTCTTGGTCGTGGGTCGGTCAATGCATTCCGCTCTGTCAGCCGCATTGTCCCTGTTCTTGGTACCATTACCGGGGCCACGACACTAGCTGGTATTTACCGCCTATCCACAGCATGGGCAGATTTCGGCACGAAAATGCGGACGACTGCCCGCTCCATGGGCATGCCGGTAAGTCGTCTGATGGCTCTGCAAAATGCCGCTCGCCTATCGGGTGGGTCTGCTGATGCCGTGACTGGGGCTATGGGGCAGCTTTCCCAATTGAAATGGGAAATGCCGCACGGTTTCGCACCTGAAGCAGCAGCACAATTTCAGGCGCTAGGGATCAGCATGCAGGAGGTGGCGAAAGCATCTCCTGATAAACTGTTTGCTCGCATTGCTGACCGTATCCGCAAGATTAAAGATCCGGCAGCCCAGACGATTGCGGCCATGAAAATCTTTGGGCAGGCAGGTGAGGGGCTTCTTCCTGTCTTCCAGCAATCAGCCGCCGCTTTCAGACAAAATATAGAGCTTAGCCGTCGCTATGGTGTGATGAATGAGAAGGGAGCCGATGCTGCGGCTCGCCTGCAAAAGACCCAGACAGAACTTGAGCTTGCAGTCAGGGGGTTTGGTTTTAGTGTGGCAGAGGCAGTTGAGCCCGCTCTATCCCCAGTTATTCATCAAATGTCTGAATGGATTGCAGCAAACCGTGAATGGATTGCTCAGGATATATCCCAATATATTCGGAAGATCGTAAAATGGCTGAAAGATGGCGGCTGGGATAAAATCAAAAGTGGCGTCATTGATGTGATGCACGCCATATCCGGTGTTGTGGACCATTTGGGTGGGTGGCAAAATGCTGCCAAAGATGTTGCCATTGGTATGGGCGCTCTTTGGGGCGTATCTGTCTTGTCAAAAATTGCGCTGCTTACCACAGCATTGGCTGGTGTAGCGGCGTCCATGACCGCGATTGGTGTTGCTGCGGGTGTCGCGGGTGCAGTAGGAACTGCCTACTATGCCAGCCAGAATGGATGGCTGGGTGACTGGCTTTCAAAGCATACGGACCATTTTGGCAGGTCGTACGAGGACCAAGATGCAGATCATCGTGCTGCATCTATGCCTGCATCTGAAAAAATAGCGACTGGTCGAAAGATACAGGCATTTTTCCAAAGGAATGGTTTTACGGCTGACCAAGCTGCAGGGCTGGTCGCAAATTTCGATGCCGAAAGCGGGTTTGACCCAAATATTCAGGGGGATAAAGTTAATGGGAAATACACAGCCTACGGCATAGGGCAGTGGCATCAGAAACGGCAGGATGATTTCCGCCGGGTTATAGGCAGGGACATTCATGGATCATCTTTAGATGATCAGTTGAAATTCTCTGCGTGGGAACTGGCGAATACGGAAAAAAATGCAGGTAATGCAATCCATGGGGCATCATCAGCCCAGAACGCTGCTGCCCTCACATCGTTTGATTATTTCCGGCCCGGAAAAGACCGTGCAGATCAACTGGCAGAAATGCAAAAGCGTGGCGCTAGAGGCAGAGAATGGGCGGGATATCTGTCTGTAGGCCCTGTCGCCAGCGTACCATCAGGAGGGGGTGGTCACCCTGATCCATATCAGGCCATGATGCTTGATCTGAACATTACCACCAATGGACCGCATGGTGTATCTGCCAAAGCTATCAGTAAAAGCGGCGGCCTAAAGGTTCGCTCCGTTACTCAACAGCGCGCTATGGACCCGGAAAGTACCTCAGTAGGACAGTAGCAAAATGCAACGTGGCAGCCTCTCAACACTTGCAAGAGAATTTCTTCAAGGGTCGTTTCGTGGTGTGCCTTTTGTCGTCCTGGGGAATGGTGGGCAGACTGGGCGCAAACAAGCCGTGCATGACTATCCCTATCGGGATACGCCGTGGGTCGAAGATCTCGGTCGTCGGGGGCGCCTCTACCGGATCACAGGGTTCCTTTGCGGAGCGACCTGTTATGCTCAGCGCGACCTGTTGATATCAGCATCAGAGGCTAGTGGGCCCGGGCTGCTGATCCATCCCACAATTGGCATTATCCGTGCCGCCTGCATGTCTTTTGAGTGGAGAGAGAGGGATGGCGTTACGGGAGTAGTTGATATCCAGCTTGAGTTGCTGGAGCAGCGCAACCTGCTTACGTCTCTGGTCAAGACTTCGCTGGATGCGGCGGTGGCTATTGCTTCCGTTGCCATGCAGACGGCTGCCTCTTCTGATTTTTCCAGTAAAGGGGTGCCTGCGTGGTCTGTAGGAGAGCCTGCTATCAATGCGGGTAAAACTGCTGCGGGTAATTGGGCCGCAACTGCGGCTTCTGTAATCCGCTCCCCTTCTGTAATGGGTGCCAGTGTCGCAACACTTCCCGGCAATAATGGGCGCTACGCAGCCCGCAACACTGGCACGATAGACCCGACAGCCACGGTTGATTCTGT
This sequence comes from Drosophila tani, assembly GCA_008042535.1. Classification (NCBI taxonomy): domain Eukaryota; kingdom Metazoa; phylum Arthropoda; class Insecta; order Diptera; family Drosophilidae; genus Drosophila; species Drosophila tani. The sequence continues at coordinate 10,502 of VNJO01009251.1, read as the reverse complement.
CTGGTGCGCTCTCAGCGAGGCAGTATCGTCGCTGGATACCCACATCAGTAACCTCCAAACCACTACCACGGCTGCGGATCTGGCTACAGTCATCCTCACCATACCACAGAGCTTGCGGGAGGCTGTGGCTGATCCGGGCACACAGTTGTCCGTCCTGCTCCCACTTACATCCTACAATCCGATTAGCGGCCAGACGACAGCACCAATCGGGGCTGCCATAGCCATTCTGATTGATGCTGTTGCGGCTCTTTGCCGCCGTGCTGCTTTGGCGGCTATTGCTCAGGCATGTGCAGATTGGCAGCCCACATCTTCTCATGAGGCTGAGACATTGCGCCTCCGTGTTGCCAAACTGCTGGACGCCGAAGCACTAGTAGCAGCAGATGACGGGGACGATGCCTCATGGCAGGCCCTGCGCGCCTTACGCGTCCAGGTGACGCAGGATCTTTCAGAACGGGCCAGCCGCCTGCCGGATCAGATCACTATAACACGCAATGCTTGCCTTCCAGCCCTCGTGCTAAGCCAGCAGGTCTATGCAGACGCAACACGGGCACCAGATCTTATCCGGCGCGCTGATCCTATCCACCCGGCATTTATGCCAGCAAGTTTTGAGGCTCTGTCTGAATGAGTGCCTTGTCAGATGCCTCAGACTTTGTGGGTTGGAGTAGTGACGACCAAGACGAGGTTTCAATCCACGTCTCAGGAATGACCATAAGTGGATGGCAAGATGTATCCATTCGCCTTGGCCTAGAGGTCATGCCCGCAACTGCTCGTATCGCATTTACAGAATACCAGCCTGATGGAGGATACACCCTCAGCATAGATCCTGGGATGCGTTGTCAGGTGCTCATCGGTAAAGACCTGGTCATCACAGGTTATGTCAGTGTGGTGGAAACTGACACCGACAGGAGTGGTAATCTGATGTCGATGGAGATTGATTCCCTCTCAATCGATCTGATCGAATGTTCAGCTGAGTTCGCCACTTATCAGATGTCTAGTACCAATGCTTTGGCTATTTGCCAGCAGGTAAGTCGCCCACGCGGTGTTACGGTTACCAGCATCCAGGCAGCAGGAGCTACCGATATTCAGCAGTTTTCTGTTATCCTTTCAGAAACAGCTTATGAGGTTATGGAACGTGTCTGTCGCCTTGCAGGCTGCATATTTTATGATCAGCCAAACGGGACTGTCCTGCTCTCGCCCGTAGGCGCAACGCAGGCCTCTAGCGGGTTAATCGAAGGCGAAAACATAGAGCATATTTCGACTCGTCGTTCTCTGCGTGGTAGGTTTTCTGAAATACGTGCGATTATTCAGAACCCGGTTGTGCTGTTTACCCCTCCCGATGGTGAAGATTATGTCTCGCAAATGGATGCCGTCTCTGCCCCTGTCAATGCCGTAGCAACGGATCCTGGCGTCACTAGGGCGCGCCCACTCCTTATCCCGGTGGAACTTGGTGACGCAGATTATGCTGTTGCCAAACGGCGTGTGCAGTGGGAGGTAGCCCGTCGCTATGGCCGCTCTCAAGTGATCGACCTCATATGCGATAGCTGGCGGGACAAGAGTGGGAAACTCTGGGCCCCCAATACTTTGGTTCAAGTCAAACGGAAATCATGGCCTACCGCACAGATATGGTTGATTGCCGAAGTTGAGTTTGCGCGGGGAGAGGATGGAAGCCGTGCTCATATCACCCTTATGCCACCAGAAGCCTTTGCACCAGAACCTCTGCTGCTCCCCATGCAGTCCAATGAAGCTGTGGCAGCAGCAAATAGCAGTGTAGGAGACACTGGGGCAGATAGAACATCCGTAAAGCAGACGGATATCTGATGGTCAATCTGGTACAGCGCACAGCGCGCCGGGTAGCCATGGCTCTGGGGATCGGCAGACAAACAGCAGATACGAACGAGACAACATCTACCCCTACAGTGCAGGTTGCTCTAGCGGCCGGTGAAATGCGGAGCGATGTGCCGTTTATCCAGGAATATGGTTTTGCCAGCCGGCCATTGCCCGGTTCGGATATCGTCGTCCTGTTTCAGGCGGGCGACCGGGCACGTGGTGTTGGTATTGCCAGCGGAGATCAGCGGAATCGTCCTAAGGATCTAAAGCCCGGCGAGGTGTGCATATTCCATCCCCCAACCGGTTCGAGGATTACAATGCTGCAGGATGGCACGATCCTGATCAAACCCTCTGCTGGGAAAGGCACATGGGAGGGAGATATGAATGTATCTGGCAACATTACAGCGACCGAGACTATCTCTGGAAAAGAATGCAAAGCCGGAGATATTGCTCTGACCTCGCATGAGCATACCTTGGTTCAGCCAGGTAATGGCAAGAGTGGGCCGCCTGCTTCCTGATTATGCAAAATAGAAGAAATAGATGGACGTTGCAATTAATTGGAATGGTGCGCAGGCGCGTGGGGATTGGTCTGTCCAGAACAGTGATCTTGCACTGGGAAACCCCTTGCAATCAGCTATTATGGTCAGTCTGTTTAGTGATCGCGTTGCCCCTGATACCCTGAGTAATCTGGATAAGGCTGTTAATATTTCCGCCGCACCAGACGCGGCTGGGTCAAATCATAATGACCGGCGTGGCTGGTGGGGCGATACTTTTGCCCAAGAGCCTATTGGCTCCCGTCTTTGGCAGCTACAGCGGGTTATCAAAGCCGGACAGACCAGCGTGTTACGCGAGGCAGAGGCCATATGTCAGGAAGCGCTGCAGTGGCTGATAGATGATGGTGTGGTCGCATCGGTCAGTATTGATGCATCGTGGGCTAAAAATACAACGCCAACACTGCAATTTTCTGTCACGGTCACAGAGCCTGGAACAAACTCTACGCAACAGTTTTACTTTTCGTGGGCTTGGGAGGATCTGACTTAATGCCTTACGCGCGTCCAACACTTACACAGTTGCGGCAGCAGGCTTTGCAGGATGTGCTGGATGGTGGCATTCCCGGCGTTTCCGCTGTGCTACGTTTTTCTGTTTTATACGTGCTTTCAATGACCCTCGCCGGGCTTGCATGGTTGCATTATGGCTATCTAGACTGGATTGCCAAGCAGGCAGTACCGTGGACAGCGACAGATGAATGGTTGGCAGCCTGGGGGGCACTCAAGGGTATAATCCGCAAGGCGCCCAGTGCGGCATCATCCCCAGCAGTCGTATTTGGAGCAACTGGGTCCTCCATCATCCCATCAGGCACAAGCATCATTCTGACGGGTGGCCTGATCGCCACCACAACAGCAGATAGCATCACCTTAAATGGCCAGACTGTAGCGCCAGCTATCTGTACCACGACAGGGGCCTCAGGTAACGTTCCAACAGGAACCTCAGTTACACTCTCTAGCCCAGTTGCGGGAATCCAAACCATTGGTTCTGTTTCTAAGCCATTTACTGGCGGGGCTGACATTGAAACAGAGGATGATTACCGATCCCGCGTGCTGGATGCCTACCAGGATAGCGAGCGTATTGGAACGGAAGCCGATTACAAGCAGTGGGCTCTGGCTGTATCTGGTGTAACTCGTGCATGGGTAGTCAGGAATGGGTTCGGTACCGGAAGCGTTGTGGTCTATATCATGTTGGATTCCGCCAATGCGGCGCAGGGTGGGCTGCCTCAAGGTGCTAACGGATGCGCTGACAATGAGACACGCTACACAACAGCATCTGGAGACCAGCTGCGTGTCGCCAATACACTCTGGAATGAGCAGCCAGTAACCCCCTTGGTGCTCATCATGTCACCAGTTTTGCAGCCAATAAATTTCGTCATATCAAATTTGGGCGAAAACAATACATCAGGAAATCAGAAACTGATTACTGCTGCCCTGCAAGACATGTTTGAGCGCGTATCGGGTCCTGGCGCTACAATCTCTCCTAACCAGTGGCAGGAGGCTATCGCGGCAATCGGCTTGAGTACATACAATATTGTCTCTCCATCTACGCCCATTATGGCGGAAAATATCTCCTCCATGCCATCGCTTGGAACCCTGACACTGGAGACATAATATGCCTGCTCCAAATTTCTCTTTTTCAGATTTTGGTCAGGCTTTACTTAGGCTTTTGCCTCATGGTCCTATCTGGTCGCGTGCTCCAGGCGGACTGCCTAGCTATCTGGCCAATATCTGGGGAAAAACATTCGCTAGGAACAGTGATAGATCTGCCAATCTCCTCAAGGATGCGTTCCCTGCAACAACATCAGAACTCCTACCAGAATGGCAAAAAACGCTTGGGCTGCCAGATCCAGTAGTATCATCAGAGCAGTCTCTTGAGCAGCAACAGGCTCAGGTTGTCGCCCGGCTCACTGGGACAGGCGGATGCTCAATCCCATACTTGGAAGAGTATGCGAAAACCCTTGGATACACCGTAAAAATAACGCCTTACAGCGCATTTTATTTCGGTATGCCTTTCGGATCTGAGTTTGGCGGTGAGGGATGGAATTTTGACTATCTTGTCACAGTCGATGCCCCAATTACGGGCGATCACACAGTTCTTGAATATGAACTCAGGCGGCTGTCTCAGGCCGGGACAAGCGTGTTTTTTGCTTATACGGGATGAAAAATGGACCTCCTGATTGCTCCGAATACTGTTCCATTAGCAGATGCTGACACGGCCCCTGCAACAGGAACCCCAGGTTACGCCACAGATGGTGATCCATCCACAGGAACGGCGAGAACACCATTCCCAGCTTATGCATGGAACGCTGTACAGATAGAATTGACTACAGTCATGACTAAGGCTGGTTTAATTCTGGATAAAGGTGATAATACTCAACTCTATCAAGCAATTAAGATAATTTCAGAAGATGGTGCAAATAATAATTGTATTGGCAAAGCATCAGGCAATCAGGATTACTCACCTCTTCAGGGCGGCGTTAATATCTCGTCCGGCCAAATGTGGTTCTCGTACAAGGATTCAAACGGAAACCTGAAATACGTGTTTTCGCAAGTGGCGGGTGATTACGCGACAAATACGGCGCTCAATGCAGAAGTAACTCGCGCCACAACTATTGAGAATAACCTGCAAAGCGGCAAGGTAAATCGCAACGGTGACGACGGGATTAGTGGTTCTTTTAATGTTGGTGACACCTTTTCCGTTGGGACATCATTTTCGGCAGTTGCAGCTACAGGTTATGGATTTGCCTATCGGCGTACAACCACTCTGACAGGTGCCTATGACTGGTATTCGGACTATTCCGGTATTAAGGTTAATATCCTCAATCTCAGATCAGACGGCACTCTAAACGTTACCGGATCGGGCTGGTTACAGGTCCGGGGCGTTAATGTGGCTCTATCAACAGACGTTGCTAATCTGCAAAGTCAGGTCAACGGCAAGCAGGCGGCAGGCGATTACGCGACCAATACGGCGCTTAATAACGGGCTGGCGGGTAAGCTGGATATCTCGACGTATCAGGCTGATTTCAACAGCGGCGATAGTCGTGTCCATGACAGCCCATATGGCAAGCGCACCCAGCATTTCCGGGCTACGGCAAATGCCGGGGATTACATAACCTTCCCCGCCAAAATGGGCTCAGTTGATGCCTGCACGGTCCAGGCGGAGGCCAATACGGACTATAACTGTAAAGGCTACAATCCCGACAACAACGGCACTTATCTGCACATTAATGGTGGGGGTACCAACGTGCAGGTGGCTGTCATCGTCTCAGGAACAAAACCATGACGGACACAACTCTCACCGGTGCGGGGCTGATCGCGTCCGCGTATCCGGCGCGGTATTATGCGCAATATGACCGCACCGCCGCCGGGATCACACCGGTGACGGCGCTGATTGATACGCTGGCAGATGCCACGGTTGTCAATGCACTGCCCGCAGCAGCCGATATGGTGGCGCTGACGACTGATCAGTGGGCCTTGGCACAGACGGCTCTCTCCCTGCACGTCCAGGATGGAGCGCTGCTGTATCCGGACCGGTATTATGCGGAGTATGATGCGTCCGCTTCCCAGCCGACCAAGGTCATATCTTGGACGGATATGTGGGAGTGGTCTGACCTAGCCGGAGCGCCCGATATCAGTAACCTGCTGGCTGTATCTGCCACGGATTGGGCGGACCAGTCTTACCGGCGTAATGGACGCGGTGTGCAGGACGGCAAGATCATTGATTATGTGCCGCCTGTGCCCATCGCCCTGCAGGCGCAGATGGTATTGTCAGGCGTGCCTGGGCAGACATGGGCCAAATTTGGCAGCCTTGGCGCAACGGTGCCTGAGGCGTGGGTGGCGTATCAGCAGGCGCTCAAGGCGATTGCTGATGGCAAGGATACCACCTCCACCACGCTGCCAGCGGAGCCCGCGAGCTGATGGCGGACTTTACCTTCAAGCGCGGCACGACGTTTTTGATCACGTGCATTGTCCAGGACCGCACAGGCGTGCCGGTTGATCTGGGCCGTGTGCGTGTGGCTGCGGATCTGCGCGATGCACAAAACACGCTGATTGCTCCGCTGGAGGCCAGTGTGGTGCCGGATCAGCCAGGCACCTACACGCTGGCCTATCCGGGAGACACAAGCGGTTGGCCCCTCACGGTGCTGCGCACGGATGTGCAGTTTACGGACCTGGACGGCACCATAATGCAGACACAGACCATCACGATTGCTGTGGTTGATAGGGTAACACAATGAGCGCGGTTATTGATCCGATGCGGTCAAATGGACCGTTGGCTGTAACTATTGCCGGGAGCGCCCCTGGGACCAAGGGTGATCCGGGGTTGAGTGTGTCATCTGTGGTTGTGGATGCTGCAGGCAACCTCGTGTTTACCATGTCTGACAAGAGCACGATCAAAGCGCCATTGGACGCGGTGGTGCAGCTTGCGGCGATGCGGGCAGCGACGACGATTGGCAGCAATTTTGACGATATCGCCCTGAGCGTAAAATCTGCGGCTGGATCAGCACAGACTGCGGAGCAGGCAAAAGCGGGCGCTGGCCAGTCCGCTCAGGTGGCACAGGCTGCGGTGACACAGGCGTTGCCGTTACTGCAATCTGCGCAACAGGCTCTCTCTGGAGTGAGTGCAGAATCAACTGCCGCCAAGGTGCTGATCACAGCCGCTCAGGCCGGTATCGCCCCGCTACATGAGCGCGGGTGGTGGGATGCCAGCGCCAACAACCCCCAGCTCACCAGTGGCACCGGGACTGAGGGCGACGTCTATTACGTGAGTGTGGCGGGCAATACTGCTCTGGATGGCAACGCCAAATGGGATGTTGGCGATGCCGCCTGGTTTTTTGGCGGCCAATGGCAATATTATTCGCGCGCCGTCTGGCCAGCCATTGCAAAATCCATCACGGCCCTGCGGGATATTACCGTTGCCGGGATCAAGACAGGCGGGGGTGGATCACAGCTATGGGCAGTAGCTTGGCTTAATGCATTTGCCGAGATTCTGGCTGGCATCCAGGCTGATGGATCTCCGATTTTTCCGGGTGTGCGGGCTCGGGTTGGTCCGCATAAGTTTGAGCCAGGGGCTCTGTCCGGTGCGGGGATGATCCTGCTGGATGATCTGGGGAGTGTCCTGGATAACAGCTCATCGCGCACCTGGCCCGGTCTGGACGATGCAGGCCCGTCACCATCGCCTATAGCGCGCCGACTGCTGGCACGCGGTCCTGGCGTAGGGGACTGCGCATCGCGGGGGTTTGGGGCTGGATCTCTGTGGCTGTATGACGGGGCTCTCTATCGTAGCCTCTACGATGCCCAGGACGCTGCCTGTTGGGATGTCCTTACGGACCAAGCCGCTGCACCGCTTGCGGCAGGATTTGGGTCGGCTCTTGCCGCTGCGTACGGACTGGATGCCATGGTCAGCGGATATACAGGGCCTGCGATTGACGTGGTTACGACTGTGGCCGCTGCTCCGGTCACGACGACTGTGGCCGTTGGGGCAGATGGACGCCTGGACCAGATTGCACTGGATACGGTGTTGGCATTGGCTGACGCCGGGACCAGTGCGACCGTTAGCCGATGGTATGATCAGAGCGGTGGCGGCCATCATCTGACTGTTCCCTCCGGAGCGAGCGCTCCGCGTATTGGTCAGGCACAGGTCAACGGACGTCCATGCATCAGTTTTGACACAACCGGGGCCGCCGTGCCGCTGCGGTTAGCCAATGCGGATATCTCGTTTGGCGCTGGCACGTTTACCGTGTGTGCGGTTGGGCGGGCATCAGGGACCAACTGCTCCGGGGATGATCGTATATCGGCCATATCTGTTGGATCAGGCACTGCGCGGATTGCGACCGTGTCAGGGATAGACGAGGACGCCCATTTGGGGCTGTGGGACGGAGCCGTGCTCCAACCCGGCCACCTGATGCAGTCGTCTAATCCGGGTGTGATGGGCATATCTGCTGCGGGCAAGGATACTGTTACTGTCTGGCACGGATCAACGCCCGACCCTGTCACTGTGACAGCAGCAGCCCTGGCTGGGGATTTAACCGGCCTGAGCATAGGGAGCGGTGATGGCTTGTCCTATGCTGCCAATATCCAGTGTGTCGGACTGATTGCTCTGACATCCGCAATGACACAGGCACAGGCGGATCTGCTGACACGTCGGTCTGCGCTCAGATACGGGTTTGCGCCCCAGACGGCCTACCGTGTTATCTGCATAGGAGACAGCCGGACAGCCGGTTTTCTCAATCAGGATGGCGCGTGCTGGCCCACGATGTTGCCAGATTATCTGGATGATCCTGCAGATATCTACAATGTTGCGGTATCGGGATCGACCACGCGAGACGCGGTCAATTACACGCTGGCGTCAATCCAGGCCGCCCTCTCTGGCTCTGCGGTCCCAACACTCTGCACCCTATGGTTGGGCGTTAATGATTTTGGGCGCATCGGCGGATCAGACTATTCGGTGCATGCACGCATCAAGACGTTGATTGACGGTGTTGTTGCGGCGGGGGCGCGTCATGTGTTCCTGATTTCCGAGGCCCCGATGGAAAATCAGCTGACATGGCAGGGTGCAACGGCCAGCGGATATTTTGGTCAGCATGTGACGCTGATCAACCCTTTCACATCCGGTCGCCCGTTGGCTGACCATACCGATGCCGTCCTGTGGCACGCAGATGGCGTGCACCCCACACGTGCTGGGGACAGATGCCTGGCCTCTGTTGTGGCGGACGCAATCAACACATATTTTGAGGGGCTCAACCCATGACCGTTGTGCAGACACACACCATTATTGGCCAGACAGCAGCGCGGGGGTTGGTTGGCATCCTGCTGCCGATTGCACGTCAGCCAGTATATTATAATCGCTTTGTCAGTGATGCTCTGAGCAACCTGGCCGAGGGCGGCAAGAGGGCGGCTGTTGCTGTGGGAGCGCCTGCGGTTGTTGCTGGTCCGCCGTCTTATCTCCCGGCAGCGGGGAGCGCTACGGGCATTGTTACGCCTGCATCAATGGCTGGGGATTGCACCCTGCTGGTGGCCGCCCGTAAGCCTGCGCAGGCAACTGGAGGTTTCCACGTCGCGCCTCTCATATCCAACTACTACACAGATGCATCCGGCAAATGGCAAGGTATCCTCTTTGGCCACGACACCTATGATCAGACGCAGGATTTGCCAGTGCTGTGGGCAGTCGAGAGCGAAACCGGGTCCAGCAATCAGATGGGGGGAGACCTGATCACCACGGCTCAGGGGCAAGCGTGGAATCTGCATTCTGTGCGGCTGACGGGCGTTGGGCAAAAAGGCTACACGGCGATTATCAGCAACCATACGACCGGCACAACCAAGACCATTACATCCGACAACACGATCCCTCTGCTGCCCGCCACTCCTAATTTTGCGGTTGGTACGACATTTATTGCGTCCAATGGTGGTCTGGTGGATCACGCAGACATCTTGTGTGCCGGGATATTTGATACCGCCTTATCTGATGATGATCTGCAGGCCGTTGTCGATATTGAGCGCCGCTGGCAGTCCAGCATTAACGGCGTCACGCTCTGATATGATTGGTCTGCTGGCGCTCTGGCATTCATATGGTGGTCTCGTAACGGGGGTCGGTGGAGTGGCTGGCGGCTGGTATGGCCGGATCGCCAGGACGCATGCTCTTGAGCGACGGGATCGACTGGATGCGGGAGCACAGGCGCTCCGCCTGACGGAGATGCTGACCGCCCGCGAGCGTGTCCTGAGTGACCGGCTTGATACGCTGCAGCAGCACCATTGGATGCTGATGGATCAGGTGCAGGACGTTTATGCCGAGGCTATTGCAGTCCGGCTGATCGTGCATGATCTGGACGCTATTGCGGGCAGACCCCTGCGCCAGTTTCGGCCTCTGCCGCCATACCCATTCCCTGCCCAGGATGATCAGGCAGCTTCTGGTGAGACATCCATATCGTCAGGTGGCGAGGATAATAAGTAGTCATTTAGGATGTCTTTAGAGACCCTTTAAAAGGCTCTTCAGACGGCCTTCATAGTATTGTTTTTGGGTTCCAAATTATGTGGCTGTGAGTTCCAAACCATGCGGCCCGCTACACTGGTTGGGGCCTTCAGCAAGGAAGTCGCCGTCCAGAAGGTTGGCCACAATGTCAGACTGGTGGT